>JAWPHD010010987.1:0-87872 GCA_037043455.1 Cyrtodaria siliqua | reverse complement strand
GTGTCTTGATATCAAGGTTTGCTGCAATAATTCACTAACAGAGTATCATAGTAACAACCATTACAACACGCACCAGATAATAATGTACATATTCTTTACGTAATACCTTTATAAATAATAACCATTTGGACACTCCAGATCGCAGAAAAGAGCAACGTTATCCTCTATTTTGTCTATTTACCCGTAAACGAATTACGTCCCTTGACATAAAATGTCAACGAGTATCATTTTGCGTGCCATAGAGTGCCAGTGAGAATTTCTGACGTGGTCAATCTCTGTTGAAAAGTACGTATACAATGAAAAACTTACGGTGAAAACTCATTGTTGCGTGTCATGACTTGTACATGCAACTTTGGGCTCACTTGTAAGAGATTAACGTTGTGTCTTGATACAGGTTTGCTGCAATAATCATAACAAGTTTCATAGTAACAACCTATACAACACGCCAGATATAATGTACATATTCTCATAACGTTATACCTTATAAATAATAACCATTTGGACACTCAGATCGCAGAAAGAGCAACGTTATCTCTATTTTTTCTATTTACCCGTAAAACGAATTACGTCCCTTGGACATAAAATGTCAACGAGTATCATTTTGGCGTGCCATAGAGTGCCAGTGGCATTTCTGACGTGGGTCATTCTCTGTTGAAAGTACGTATACAAATGAAAAAACTACAGTGCAACTCATTGTTGCCGTGTCATGGCCTTGATACAATGCAACTTCTTGGGCCTCACATGGTAAGAGATTAAACGTTGTTGTCTTGATACAGGTTTGCTGCAATAATCATAACAAGTATCATAGTAACAACCATTACAACACACGCACAGATAATAAATGTACATATTTCTAATACGTAATACCTTTATAAGATAATAACCATTTGGACATCATCAGATCGCAGAAAGAGCAACGTTATCTCTATCTTTTTCTATTTACCTCGTAAACGAATTACGTCCTTGGACATAAGAAATGTCAACGAGTATCATTTTGCGTTGCCATTAGAGTGCCAGTGCATTCTATGACGTGGTCAGTCTCTGTTGAAAGATAACGTATACAAATGATAAAACTTACGGTGAAACTCATTGTTGCCGTTGTCATGGCTTGTACAATGCAACTTCTGGCTCACTTGTAAGAGATTAACGTTGTGTCTTGATAATAATATAATACATCTAAATAATAATAATAATAATAAAATTCTTTATTGTCATGAAGGTACAACTCATTAAGATTATACAAAACAATTGCACAATCACTTATCCTTCCATGAGGCCTTCTGATAAACAACAGCAACTTATAAACAATAGCAAAGTGAATACATGCACGTAACATTAATAATATGTTCAAGCTGGCATTTAAAAACAAGTATTCACTACTAACACAAATTAATTTGAGCAGAACACTGTTATCTTGAAATAGAAATAATTTATATATTGTGTTTGAAAGACATAAATAGAAACAGAAGTCCGGATATTTTCTGGGATTGCATTCCAAGTCACGAATGGCAACATAGGTAAACGATTGTTTTAAATAAATTTCGGATTTAGGTCTAGGATGCTTAATGTCATGTTTAATGCATGATCTTTAAATTAATATCTGCTATTTTCAGAGAAATGTTATTAATTTACTTATGTATATTGGCGTAGTAAGATTATGAATTGCTTTATAAACTAAAACACCTACTTGAAATTTAACATCTTGTTTCAATGACATCCAATTTAACTCATTGAAATAGATTTGCAGAAGGTGTATGTAAAGGTTTTATCACAATCCCAGCGTGCGATGCTTTTTTTGTAAAGTAACAACCTATGTAAAATTTAATTTAGTACAATTACTCAGAGGATAGATCCATAATCAAATTATTGAACTATATATGCATTTTATGCATAGCTTTTTCATATCAAGTGTCAAATATTTAGATATTCGTCTTAAAAGAGTGAATTTACTCTGATATATGATTACAGACTTTGCTTATGCTGAACATCCCACTTTAGATTGTTGATCTATTGTAATTCTGAAGAAGTTTTTGAGAAGACACTGATTGTATCAGGCAATTATCTATCGAAACGCGTGAGCTTTTCGAGAATGGCTTTATTTTATTAATTTTGAACCTAATAGCTATACATGTTGTTTTTGTAGGGATGTATAAACCATGTTATTTATAGTGCACCATTTATTTATGTTATTTAAGTCAGTTTGTAATTTATTCTCAATGGATGACACATCAAGCCCTGATGTATGTAGCGTGGAGTCATCAGCATACATGTCAAACTGAAGCTTCTTTGGAAGCTAAAGGTAGATCATCATTACATAAATCAAGAACAAAAGTGGTACCTAGGATAGATGCCCTGAGGGACACCTGATTTGACTGATTCTCTCCTCAGATTGATACTGTCCAACTCTGACTACTTGTGTTCCTGTTAGACAGATATGACTGAAAGCCAACGTATTGTTAAAGTCGAAAAATGATACAAATTACAGTGTTGCTGCAATAATCATTAACAAGTATCATAGTAACAACCATATACAACACGCCAGATAATAATGTACATATTCTTTACGTACTATACCTTTATAAATAATAACACATTTGGACACTCAGATCGCAGAAAGAGCAACGTTATCATCTATTTTTTCTATTACCCGTAAACGAATTACGTCCCTTGGACATAAAATGTCAACGAGTATCATTTTGCGTGCCATAGAGTGCCAGTGGCTATTTCTGACGTGGTCATCTCTGTGAAAGTACGTTATACAAATGAATAACTTACGGTGAAACTCATTGTTGCCGTGTCATGGCTTGTACAATGCAACAACTTCTGGGAGAGGGTGCTCAAATCATTCGCTGTTAGTATGAAGCCCCTCTCCTGTCAATTATGTCCCTGACGAAGCTCCAGCTGTTGTCGTGAGCCCCTAAATGAGCGTTTCACAACAAAAGGGACGCAACACATATATACTGCGATTTTATTGTGAAAATGCCATTTATATAACAGATCAAGGGGAGGAAGTTTTGTCATTGCTAATCGTTAGTTGAAGCACTACGTCGATATTGAATTGAATTGAATTGAATGTTGTTTAACGTGCTCATCAACACAGTATATGTTATTTAGAGCCGCCCAGAGAGAGGGGAAGGATACATAGGAATCCGGAAAACCGTGCCTACTCTTATTATCTGAATAGATTCCTGTGGTTTTTTAACGTGCTCCGGAGGATAGACCCGATACACGGGACTCCGCCCGGTTTATCGTCCTCCCATCCTGACGGATGGGGCTGAAGAGAAGTGTCTTCCCTCAAGAACACACCGACGAACTAGTCGGACTCAGTGCACCACGGAGGATTGATCCCGGGGCCTCCGGTTGCAAATCCACCGCGCTACCGACTGCGTCGATATTGAAAAAAAACCACATGCTATTGTGTTATAGTTATAAAATAGATTAGATGTATATGTTTCTTATATTTTGCCACTATCTACACACAATTTCATTTATTATGTGCAATTCTGTTGACGAATAACCGATTACCACGTGTATAGCTCTCCCTGCACACGGACCTATGACTTTACACACACCTCCTTTGGAGGATGGCATACTTTCATAGTAGGCTTATCTTCCCAAGGAAATCGAACTGTGACGTCTGGGACGAGAGGCAAGTATGACCAAGTATGCTAACCACTCATCCACCACAACAATATGACTGGAAGCAATTGTTATTTTTAATAGACAGGTTGAAGGAAATAAACATAAAAAAAAGAAAACAAAAAAAGAAAAACAAATCAGAAAAAAATTCTTTTTTTTTGTTATACTATATTTCTGTATAGACATGTATACAAACATCAAAACACATTTAAAAATAAATAAAAACCGTACACCAAAAACAATCCTACCCAAAATTCATACCCCATTGCCATGTAAGAGACCATAGTGGTCTCTTACATGGGGTATGATTGCTTTTGACTATGGTCTCTTACATGGTGTATGCTTGTTTTTGACTATGATCTCTTACACGGCGTCGAATTGTTTTTCACTATGGTCTCTTACATGGGGTAGGATTGTTTCTGGTGTACAGTTTTTCATTTATTTGATATGCTCTGATGTTGTGCTCTGCTGTTGTATACATGTCTACTACGGTCTCTTACATCGGGTAGGAACTTTGGTGTACAGCTTTGCAATTATTTGATATGTTTTGATGTTTGTATACAAGTCTAGACAAAAACAAACAATCAGATTTTTTATTTTTTTAAGATCCTTTTGTTTTTAAAGATTTTTTTTAGGTCCAAACGCGTTCCTCCTTCAACCTTTGTTTCAATACTGTTCTTCAAGTTACAATTGATTGCAAATCGGGTCCTGATATGGTCTGGGATGTCGTGTTCTAAGGTGGATATAATATATCGGCATGGAATGTCTTCTATTCCTAACACACATTCTCTAATTCACAAAAGGCGGAGTATACATCTGTCATGATGCTATACATAACGTGCACGCACAGTGCCGTAACCAGACATAAACTGACAAAAAGAAATATATTGGGTGAAAAGTGGGTCGTGGGTCGGGGAGGGCAAGGGCGGATCCGGGGGTATGGGTGCACCAGGCTAAAATCTGAAAATTAATAATTATATGTATATAGTAAGCTTTTGTTGGTTGGGGTGTACAGGTGGTAGTGGGATGGGTCTAGGGGCAGGTCCAGTGCTGACACCGGGAGCACCCCTACCTAAAATCTGAAACGTATGTATTTTGATTGTTCTTTGGTTGTTAGTAAGGCAGTGGGGTGGGGGCATGGGCGAATCCAGTTTAAATAAATCCATAAAATAAAGTCCTCTTACTTTAGAAATCATCTGGGGAGCATGCACCCTCCTCAGGGGCGGATAAAGGATTTGACATTGGGGGTGGAGCGCAGGTTAAAAAAGCAAGTTATAACCAAAACACACGCACGCACGCACGCACGCACGCACGCAGCACGCACGCACGCACGCACGCACTCACTCACTCACTCACTCACTCACTCACTCACTCACTCACTACGCACGCACGCGTTGTTTCCAGTTAAGGGGTGATGCGCAACTTTAAAAAAACTCTATTTACAGCCAACCCACAACCACTGCCCCCTCCCCCCAAAAAACACAAACAACACGCAACAGCAACAACAACAAAAAGCACAAAACGCAAAACAACAACTATTTTTGTCACATAATGCGTACAAGTCACATATTGCATATTGAGTTTTGAGGCATTATATGAATAATCACATTCGCCTCCTGTTTAAAAAATAATTAAGAAGTAGTAACGGCATAGGAAATAAACAGTAGGCGAAAGTGAGAATACATACAGGGGAGAAGCCATATAAATCAAATATATTAAGCCATTCTGTTATATTTCGTTAAATGATAGCAAGTGATGTGAGAGATATCCTGATAAGAGAAATACGATGTCTCTGTCATCTGTTAATTTTAATTTTGTTTCCCGTGAGGTTGCGGGATAGACCTCCCACATCCCCCCACCCCCACCCCCCCCCCCCCCCCCGCCACCAACACCCCCCCCACCCACCCACATTCATATTCATTTTGTCATTTTTTATCATGCCCATTCAAGGTCTTTACCATGACACCGCGTATGCAAAAGTGGAAACGTGGCTCCATCGTAAATGGAGTGTCTATTATAGAATTTGCAGCAATTCTGCAGTTTTGCAGGAAAGAAGGTTCTAGGCCCAATCTTCATATTTTATCTTGATGTAAATGGAGGATGAGCCTGGCACGTTCGTTCCTGTTAGGTGCCATATAACCTTTCATGTGTTGTTGCGCCTTAAAACACAAATCAATTCAATTAACATTTTTAAACAGTAGTTGAATGTGAGTATGCATACAGGAGAGACGCCATATAAGCTACATACATTAAGATATTAGGCGATGTGAGAGATGTAGAGATGTTTCTATTGTCCTTTAATTTTCCGAATATGCCTAGTTACTCATTTTAGCAAAGTAGAAGTTACTAGTGCCTAATTAACTGCTATACCAGCCGCAATTACGCATTAATCGTGGATATGAATGTGTATGCTATTTTCTTAATTCATATTTCCTAAGCAGTTACTACTTCCTAATTAGAAGTAGAAGTTACTAGTGCCTAGGATTTAACTGAAATATTAGCCGATACATTGAGTGTACAAGAGAAATACCATATTATACCATTTAACGAAATAAATACTTAATATATGTGACTTATTTGGATTTTACCAAGTTTGGTAAATATCAGATGATGAAAATGGAGAATGTAGAGAGTTAACAACGCAAAATGGGCAATTTTCAATAAATTAAAGGTCAAATATAAGATATAATAATCGGATAATCGGATCTATTATAATGTCTACATTCGCCTACTGTTTAAACTAATTACATTTAAATGGTGTTAGAGACATCTCTCACATCGCCTAGACATTACCACTTACTATTTTTAAAAAAAACACTGTCTTTTAGCTTAATTATCACCTCTTCCTTCTATAATGTACCAGTCGGTTTATTTGCAAGAACACGATTTATTAATTACATGTGAAATGATGAATACTATTGGTATATTATTTGTTATCTTATCAAACCATGTACAAATGCATAGGGAATCTGCATATAATATAAGAACAATGTTCGTGTGGTGTGTGTGTTGTGGGTGTTGCGGGGAGGGACATACTCTACCCACCCCTTTCAGATTAGGGGAGAGGGGCTGTCCCCGCTGTTCCTAATTATAGATACTGCACACGGTCTAGTCTAATTAGCATGGCAGCGTCGTTTCCGAGGAAAGCTCCACGGGCCTTTCGCCGTATTAACACATAAATTCAAAGAGATATGTCATGAGCATATATAAGGTATGACTCTTCCTACATGGGACTGGTCTAAGTCTTAACATTTCCTTCGAAGGATGGCATAAGATTCACAGTACCTTGCCCGAATAATGAAAGGTCATTTGCCCAAAACCTTCACTTGGACAAAAACATTGCTTGCAATTGTTAGAGTAAGCGAAATGACAAGTGTGCGTACACACTGGTGAGAAACCGTTTAAGGTACAATATCAGACTTTATGAATATGTCGTCCCTTTCGCGTATCAATAAATTCACCTAAGCAGTTTATTATGTCCCTCAGGACTGTACTGACGCTAGCTGTGTTGATATTGTCCTTGAGGACAGTACTCAACCCAGAGAAGCTGGCAGGTGATATTTTCACAGAGATTAGTATTGACTGTATCCGTTTATTGTTCCGCTGAGGACAGTACTGACACGCGATTTAAAAGAACCTTATTACATTAAAGCAGACCATTTTTAAAAATAAAAACGGCCTTTAGTTTAAATACCACCCATTTGTTCTGTCATTATAAAGTACCAGTAGCTTTATATGCAAGAACATGATGTCTTAGTACAATGTGACTTGATTAATACTTTTGGTATATTCTAGCAGCGAGAATCGTAGCTCTTATGGTGCGTACCTACAACAGAGTTACTGTGATGCCCTTTTAGAATAAGTAGGTATCAGGGTCGACCTTGTCAAGACAGGTTCATGAAGAGATCAAGATATGCATGCATAAACAGCCGCCATACAGCAATAGATTAAACGTTAACAACCAAGCGTGCATGCATAAAACGCACCACAGAGAAGAATACCTCATCGATCTATACATTTTCGTACGACTAGTTCATGTTTTTCAGGTGAATATCTCTGGAATTTTTACATTTCGACATATCTCGCGCTGACACGTATTCTGTGTTTTGAAACTTGAACACGAACACAGCTTACACAAATCGACAACGTTAACAGGAAAACTTCAGATATGTGAGTAGTTTGAGTTTCCAAATACGGAACAAGACGAGGTGCGGGGAATATTCTCTGTCCACCCGTCCCAGGTTATGGGGAGAGGTGCTAGCCTACTGCTATTTTTTTGTAAACTACACACATTCATTTCCGACTATCATGACAGCCTGGTTTCCGAGGAAGGCTTTGCTGGCATGTTGTCACTGATTAACACAGAATTTCAGCAAAATATGTAAGGAGCATAATTATATAGGGTGTGGCCCATCCTGTACATGGGCCTGGTCAACGGCTTAACATCCCCTTCGAAGGATGGCAGTTTCACAGTACATGTACCTTGCCCGAATAATGAACGGTCATTCATCAAAAGCACTCATTTGGGGAAAAACATTGCTTGCAAACAGGTAGGGTAAACGAAAAGACAAGTATGCATACACACTGGTGAGAAACCGTTTAAGGATATGACTATATTGTCCCTTTTGTGTTTCAAGGAAGTGACCTAAGCAATTTATTTTGTCCTTCAAGACTTTACTGACGCTAATTCTTGAAATTTTCCTTGAGGACAGTACACATGCGATGGAAGCTAGTAGGTGATATTTTCGTAGAGTTTAGTAGTACTCACTGTATTTGTTTTAGGACAGGACTAACGCTAGCCGGCGATATTGCCCCGAAGGACAGTACTAACGCTAGCTGTTGATAATACCTCTGAGGACAGTACTAACGCTAGCTGTTGACATTGCCCTTGAGGACAAGACTAACGCTACCTGTTGATATTGACTTGTGGACGGTACTTACTCTAGCTGTTGATAGTATCCCTATAAGACGCTGGCTGTTGATATTGTTCATGTTGATGTTACAGACAATAGCTGTTGAAAGTGTCCATATAGACAGAACAAAAGCTTGCTGTTGATACCTGTGCATGTTAAAGACTAGCTGTTGATATTGTAGTTTTACAGCTAGCTCTTGATAACGCCCCCGAGGACATTACTAACGATAACTGTTGGTATTACACTTAGGACAGTACTAACGCTGGCTGTTGATATTGCCACTGAGGACAATACCAACGCAGGCAGTTGATATTGCCATTGAGGACAGTACTAACGTTAGCTGCTGATATTGACCCTGAGGACGGTGCTTACGGTAGCAGTTGATATTGCCCCTAGAAAGCAGTACTAACGCTATATGTTGATATTGGCCCCGAAGACAGTATTAACGCTACCTGTTGATATTTCCATTTAGGGCAGTAATAAAAGTGGCTATTGATATTGCCAATGAGGACAGTGTTAAAGCTAGCTGTTGATATTCTCCATGAGGACAAAACTTACGCTAGCTGTTGATATTGCCCCTGGGGACAGTACTAACGCTAGCTGTGGATATAGCCCATTATGACAGTCCTATCCGTACCTGTTGATATTGCTCATGCGCACATTACTAACTCTGGCTATTGATTTTGACACTGAGAACAATACTAACGCTGGCTGTTGATATTGCCCTGGGGACAGTACTTACGCTGGCTGTTGATATTGCCCATTAGGACAGTACTAACGCTGGCTGTTGATGTTGCCCCTTTGGACAGTACTAACGTTAGCTGTTGATATTGCCCCTAAGAACAGTAATAACGCTAGCTGTTAATATGGACCCTGAGGACTTTACTATTGCCAGCTGCTGATATTGCCCCTAGGGACAGGAGTAAAATAGCTGTTGATATGGCCCCATAGGACAGTATTAACGTCAGCTGTTGATATTGCCCCTTAAAATAGAACTAACCCTAGTTGTTGATATTGCCCCTGAGAACAGTAATAAACCTATGTGTTGATATAGCCCGAGGACAGTACTATCGCTAGCTGTTGATACTGCCCCTAGGGACGGTACTAAAACTAGCTGTTGATATGGCCCAAGAGGACAGTATTAAACCTAGCTGTTTATATGGCATCTGAGGACAGTACTAACGCCAACTGCTGATATTGCCCTGGGGACAGTACTTACGCTGGCTGTTGATATTGCCCATTAGGACAGTACCAACGCTGGCTGTTGATGTTGCCCCTTTGGACAGTACTAACGTTAGCTGTTGATATTGCCCCTAAGAACAGTAATAACGCTAGCTGTTAATATGGACCCTGAGGACTTTACTATTGCCAGCTGCTGATATTGCCCCTAGGGACAGGAGTAAAATAGCTGTTGATATGGCCCCATAGGACAGTATTAACGTCAGCTGTTGATATTGCCCCTTAAGATAGATCTAACCCTAGTTGTTGATATTGCCCCTGAGAACAGTAATAAACCTATGTGTTGATATAGCCCGAGGACAGTACTATCGCTAGCTGTTGATACTGCCCCTAGGGACGGTACTAAAACTAGCTGTTGATATGGCCTAAGAGGACAGTACTAAATCTAGCTGTTTATATGGCATCTGAGGACAGTACTAACGCCAGCTGCTGATATTGCCCCTAAGGACAGTACTAACGGCAGCTATTGACCGATAGGACAGTACTATCGCTAGTTGCCGATATTGCCCCTTAGGACAGTACTAAAACTAACAGTTGATATGGCCCCAGAGGACAGTACAACGTCAGCTGTTGATATAGCCCCTTAAGAAGGAACTAACCCTAGCTGTTGATATTGTCCCTGAGGACAGTTATAAACCTAGCTGTTGATATAGCCCCTGAGGACAGCACTAACGCCAGCTGTTGATATTGGCCCTTAGGACAGTACTATCGCTAGCTGTTGATACTGACCCTAGGGACGGTACTAAAACTAGCTGTTGATATGGCCCCAGAGGACAGTACTAAACCTAGCTGTTCATATGGCGTCTGAGGACAGTACTAACGCCAACTGCTGATATTGCCCCTAAGGACAGTACTAACGCCAGCTATTGATATTGACCGATAGCACAGTACTATCGATAGCTCCTGATTATGCCCCTTAGGACAGTACTAAATCTAGCAGTTGATATGGCCACAGAGTACAGTACTAACGCTAGCTGATGAAATTGCCCCTTAGGATAGTACTATCGCTAGATTTAGATAATATCCCTATGGATGTTTAAACGCTGGTTGTTGATATTCCCATGAGGTCAGTTCTGACGCTAGCTGTTGATATTGCCTATGAGGACAGTACTAATGACAGCTGTTGATATTGGCCCTGAGGACACTATTTACGCCAGCTGCTGATATTGTCCCTAAGGACAGTACTAACGTTGGCTGTTGATATGGCCCCAGAGGACAGTACTAACGCCAGCTGTTGATATAGCCCGAGGACAGTACTATCGCTAGCTGTTTATACTGCCCCTAGGGACGGTACTAAAACTAGCTGTTGATATGGCCCAAGAGGACAGTACTAAACCTAGCTGTTTATATGGCATCTGAGGACAGTACTAACGCCAACTGCTGATATTGCCCCTAAGGACAGTACTAACGCCAGCTATTGACCGATAGGACAGTACTATCGCTAGCTGCCGATATTGCCCCTTAGGACAGTACTAAAACTAGCAGTTGATATGGCCTCAGAGGACAGTACTACGTCAGCTGTTGATATAGCCCCTTCAGATAGAACTAACCATAGCTGTTGATATAGCCCCTGAGGACAGTAATAAACCTAGCTGTTGATATAGCCCCTGAGGACAGCACTAACGCCAGCTGTTGATATTGGCCCTTAGGACAGTACTATCGCTAGCTGTTGATACTGCTCCTAGGAACGATACTAAAACTAGCTGTTGATATGGCCCAGAGGATAGTACTAAACCTAGCTGTTTATATGGCGTCTGAGGACAGTACTAACGCCAACTGCTGATATTACCCCTAAGGACAGTACTAACGCCAGCTATTGATATTGACCGATAGGACAGTACTATCGCTAGCTGCTGATATTGCCCCTTAGGACAGTACTACATCTAGCAGTTGATATGGCCCCAGAGGACAGTACTAACGTCATCTGTTGATATTGTCCCTTAAGATAGAACTAACCCTAGCTGTTGATATTGCCCCTGGGGACAGTAATAAACCTAGCTGTTGATATAGCACCTGAGGACAGTACTAACGCTAGCTGTTGATATTGGCCCTTAGGACAGTACTATCGCTAGCTGTTGATACTGTCCCTAGGGACGGTACTAAAACTAGCTGTTGATATGGCCCAGAGGACAATCCTAAACCTAGCTGTTTATATGGCCTCTGAGGACAGTACTAACGCCAACTGCTGATATTGCCCCAAAGGACAGTACTAACGCCAGCTGTTGATACTGACCGATAGGACAGTACTATCGCTAGCTGTCGATACTGCCCCTAGGGTCGGTACTCTTAACTAGCTGTTGATATGGCCACAGAGGACAGTACTAACGCTAGCTGTTGATATTGCCCCTTAGGATAGTACTATCGCTAGATTTAGATAATATCCCTATGGATGTTTAAACGCTGGCTGTTGATATTCCCATGAAGTCAGTTCTTACGCCAGCTGTTGATATTGCCCATGAGGACAGTACTAATGCTAGCTGATGATATTGGCCCTGAGGGCACTAATTACGCCAGCTGTTGATATTGCCCATTAGGACAGTACTTACGACAGCTGTTGATATTGGCCCTGAGGACACTACTTACGCCAGCTGTTGATATTGCCCCTAAGGACAGTACTAACGTTGGCTGTTGATATGGCCCCAGAGGACAGTGTTATCGCTGGCTGTTGATATGGCCCCTGAGGACATTACTATCGCTAGCTGTTGATATTGCCCCTTAGGACAGTAATAAAACTAGCAGTTGATTTGGCCCAAGAGGACAGTACTAACGCCAGCTGTTGATATTGCCCCTTAGGATAGTACTATCGCTAGATGTCGATAATATCCCTATGGATGTTTAAACGCTGGCTGTTGATATTTTCCCTGATGTCAGTTCTTACGCTAGCTGTTGATTTTGCCCCTGAGGACAGTACTAACCCTAGCTGTTGATACGGCCCCTGATAGACATCTAGATATTTTGCAGTTATCTAGATAAAACATTAAACATATCTAGATAGTTATGTAGCTACCTAGTGACAAAAAAAGAATACCACCATTCTGGTGATACTTAAATAACTCGTGTATTTATAAAGCACAAATACAATTATTCACTTGTGTACGTAATACGGTTGGTGAGTACATGCACCGGACTTGGACCACATGTGTCCCTAATATCTTTTTTCCAATGAATTAGACACGTGTCCTTAATTCGACCGAATTACATTAAGCGGTCCGAGTATTAACTTTCATAGCCATCTAACCCCGTCTCCAAGAAGTGAAAGCGGGGTTGGCTGGGGTATGAAATAAAACCTTAATTTTGGCTTTAAAAAAGTGTATATTGTAAAATTAAAACATTTAATAGGAAATTGTAAACAGGTTATCGCGTTATTTCAGTAAAACATGTTTTTAAACGTGTTTTATTGTCAAAAATATCCGTTATAAAATCCTGCTAATATAAGCTTTCCCATCGCTTAATGGTATTAAGGCGGGACCACGTAATGAGGGACACGTGTGCGTAATTCTGTCTGGCTCAAATACGGTTCCACAGACCACTTTGTATAGCACTGATCAGCGGAGGTATATTACCTTTGCTTTTCAATATATGTTTGCATATACTAGTATCATTAAATGAACTAGTTATTACTATCGGTTAAGGATGTCTTCAAGTGTGTACATGATTTCCTTATGTTGGTATCATTGGTATGTCTGATGCTTGGTGGTATTATATATGTCCTATTACAGTTATATGTTGCCTTTCACTTATAGAGATATAATTCATTAATTGTCAATTAGAAGCCATGTCTCATTACTTTCCCGATTACAGAAAAAGTAGTCTCTGGTTCAAGAATCAATAACACAATAACATTGTGATTAAACATGAATGTTGTATTTAATTATTTATTTAGTTTTATTTATCTTTTTGTATGTATATATGAAAGTATATATGTGCGAAAGTATGCATGTGTGTGTGTATGTATGTATGTGCGTATGTGTGTGTGTGTGTGTGTGTGTGTGTGTGTGTTTGTGTGTGCGCGTGCGTGCGTGAGTGCGTGCGTAAGTGCGTTCGTGCGTAAGTACGTGCGTGCGTGCTTCTATGTCTCAGCAGGGGCGTCCGTGGCCGAGTGGTTAGAGTCTCTGACTTGCAATCACTTGCCCCTCACCGCTGTAGGTTCGATCCCTCAGGGGCCTAGGAATCTTTATGTGAGGAAGCTATCCAGCTGGCTTGCGGAACGTCGGTGGTTCTACCCAGGTGCCCGCCCGTGCACGAAAATTGCCCGGAGGGGCACCTGGGGTCTTCCTCCACCAGTGGAAGCTGGAAAGTCGCCATATGACCTTAGCTGTTGGTGCGACTATACAATCCAATTCAATCTATGTCTCAGCGTAGTTACGGGTCTGACGCAATGTTATTTATTTGATCTTTGGACATTGGAGCCCGATATTTATATTTAGATATCGGTGGTACATTTTCAATTGCTTTTGTTTTCTATACTTAATTTTCGATTCGGTGGTTCCACTACTCCGACCGTTAAAAGGCTATGGGTATTGTTTAACCACTCATAGGATATGTTGTCTGCTTTTTAATTGAGTCTTTCGGCTGTTACTTTTGATACGCAGGCTTCATAACCGCTGGAGCAACTAAATTCCATTTTGTTTATTTTGCTCTTCGGGGCATACCATTTTGTTAGATACTGGGATGGTTAAACGTATATACTATTGTTTTATGAATATTGAGTTCTGCTAGGTGAGTGAGCGGTAGCTAGCATATTTCACTACTGTTCATGAACAATCAAACCGAGACAGCAATATTGCATATGTATCGTGTTCTGTCGTTTCCAAAGGTCTACTCTCATACTCTTTTAAGTTACATAACGCAGCAGTCGCATACATGCGTCGACCATGACAATGCATTGTGTGATGGTATTATCTCATAATGCGTACAGGTCACATATTGCGTATTGAATTTGACGCATTATATGAATAATCATATTAACCTAATGTTTAAAAATAAATATCTGTATACCGAATTTAGTTCAGTAGAAGGTATTAGTGCATAATACCCTCCTGTACCAGACGATGCATATCAGTTTACAAAATAAATAGGATGTCTCTGTCATCCGTTAATTTATTTTTAAAACAGTAGTCAAATTTGAGTATACCTACAGAGGAGAAGCCATATAATCGACAAAAGTTAAGATATTCAGTTATTTTTCGATGAAAAATATTTAGTGATAATGTCTAGGTGATGAGAGAGATGTATATACTGTCCTTTAAGTTTCCGCATAGCACTAGTTACTCATTTTAGTAAAGTATAAGTTATTTCTGCCTAATTGACTCCTATACCACCCGATGCATATGTGTATACAAGAGAAATACCATTTTCTGATTAGCATGGATATGAGTATATATGTCCATGGTTTTATGTACTAAATAATGCTTGACGAGAACTTGTTTTCTAATTGTACTACCCATTACCCATTAATCGTGGATATGTATGTGTATGCCTTTTTTGACATGCTAATTCGTATTTCCAACGAAGTTACTACTTCTTAATTAGAAGATACTAGTGCATTAGAATCAACTGCTATATAAGCCGATAAATATGAATATAAAGGAGAAATAATATATTCTATCATTTAACGAAAGAAAAACGTAATACATGTGACTTAGTTGGCTTTTCTCCTGCATGAATACACACAATCGCCTACTGTTTAAAATAATTATACGTAACGGATGCTAGAGACAACTCTCGCATCGATTGGACAATATCACTTACTGTTTTTAAAAACAAAAGAGTCATTTAGCTTAATTATAACCTCTTTCTTCTATAATGTACCTGTCGGTTTATTTTCTGTCAAGAACATGATTAGGGAATAGAGGCAGCATACTCGTACACACTGGTGAAAAACCGTTTAAAGATTAAATATCACAGGTTTTGAATATATCACTTTCGCTCATCAAGGAAGTGACAAAAGCCGATAATTTTGCCCTCAGGACTATACCGACACTAGCTGTTCACATTGCCCCTTAGAACAGTACTAACGGTAACTGGCTGTAGATATTGCACCTGAGGAAAGTAGTAAGATTATCTGTCGATATGCCCCTGAGGACAGTATAAACGACATCTGTCAATAAGGTCCTTAGTGAGGTCCTTAGTGACAAAACAAACATTATCTGTCAATTAAGTCCAAAGCAACAATTCCGGCGCCATCTGTCAATAAGATCCATATACACAATACTGACGTCATCTGTCAATAAGTTCCCTTTCAACAATACTGACGCCGTCTGTCAATTAGATCCCTATACACAATATGAACTCCATCTGTCAATAAGGTCTCTATGGACAATACCCACATCATCTGTCACTAAGGTACCTGTACGCAATACACACTACATTTATCAACAGGGTCCCTATTAACAATTATGACGCCATCTACCAATACGGTCCGTTTCAACAATACTTACGCCATGTGTCAATAAAGACAACATAGACTACGTCTGTCAACAGTAACGTCCATTCAGATCATATTGACGCCGTCTGTCAATAAAGTCCCTATTGACAAAACAAACACCATCTGTCAATAAGGTCCATTAAGACAATACTGACTCTATCTGCCAATAAGGTCCCAATCAACACTACTGACACCATCTCTCAATAAGGTCCCTTTAGACAATAATGACACAATCTTTCAATAAGGTCCCAAAATTAAAAAAAAAAAATGACACCACATGTCACTATGGTCCCTATTTGCTATATAAACGACATCTGTCAATAAGGTCCCTATGCACAATACAGACTCGATCCGTATATACCACACTAACTCCATGTATCAATAACGTCGTTATTGACCAAACAAGCACACTCTCTTAATAAGTTCCAGATAGGAAATACTGAGGCTATCTGTCAATAAGGTCCCAATCAACAATGATGGCAACATCTGTAAATAAGGTCCATATATACAATACCGACGCGATCTGTCAATAAGGTCTCTATCAACAATATGACGCCATCTGTCGATAAGATACCCTATCAACAGTAATGACGCCACCTGTAAATATGGTCCGTATAGACCATACTGACGTCATCTGTCGATAACGTCCCTATTGAAAATACTGACACCATCTGTCAAAAATGTCACTATAGACAGTGTGTACGTAATCTGTCAATACGGTCCTCATAGTCAATATAGGCACAATCCATCAATTGGGACCCTATATACAATACCAACTCCATCTGTCAATAAGGTTTCTTTGAACAATACCAACATCATCTGTCACTAATTATAGGTTATTTAACATGGTTCTGTACAATACGGAGATATATTTGGACGAGTACACAGCTGGAAAAGTCATATTGGACGAGCCGTTAGGCGAGTCCAATATAATTTTTTCCAGCTGTGTAAGAGTCCAAATATATCCCGTATTGTACAGAACCATGTTAAGTAACCTTTTTATTCTATACCTTTATTTTTACTTGTCAACGATGATTTAATGCTACGGAACTGGAAAGTCAGTTTTTAACAATTATATATTATGATAGTTTTGTTTATTTTATAAGGGAAAATAAAATAAAATATGTGCAATAGATAGGTTTTCAGTATAGTTTTTCAATGATTTGTTAACAGTTTATGGTTATGTCTGTCGGTTCTGATTTTCATTCGGAACCTTTTCACGCGTTTCGGTCTTTATCATAGGTTTAACATGGGACCTGTGAAGCGTACAATACGAAAAGAATACGGGATATTTTGTACGCGCGTGCGTCCCGATACGGAAACATATTGTACGGTCACATGACTCGAAAGAGCGTCTACGATTGGACGTATAAATTAGGTATAGAATAAGGTACCTGTATCCAATACAAACTTCATTGTCAACAATGTACCTATGTAAAATAATGACGCCATCTATCAATAAGTTTCCTTTCAACAATATGTACGCCATGCGTCAATATGCTCAATATAGACAAAACAGACTATGTCTGTCAATAACGAACCTACAGACCATACTGGCGCCATCTGTCAATCTGTCAATAAGGTCCATGTGTCATTAATGCCCCTATCGACAATACAGACGCCATCCGTCACTAATGTCCCTATAGACAATACAGACAGCATCTGTCAAGAATGCCCCTACAGACAAGACAGACGGCATCTGTCAATAAGGTCATTATAAACAATACAGACGGCATCTGTCAATAACGTCCCTATAGACAATACAGACGACATCTGTCAATAAGGTCCTACAGACAATACTTACGCCATCAGGCAATAAGGTCCCTATAGACAATACAGACGGCATCTGTCAATAAGGTCCATATAGACAATATAGGTGGCATCTGTCAATAAGGCCCATATGGACATCACATGTCAATAAGGTTCCTATGGACAATACAGACGGCATCTGTCAATAAGGTCCCTATAGACAAAACTTACGCCATCTGTCAATAAGGTCCCTATAAACAGTACAGACGGCATCTGTCAATAATGCCGCTACAGATAATACATACGGCATCTTTCAATAAGCTCCCTATAGACAATACAGACGGTATCTGTCAATAAGGTCCCTATAGACAATATAGGCGGCATCGGTCAATAAGGCCCCTATGGACAACACAGACGACATCTGTCAATAAGGTCCCTATGGACAATACAGACAGCATCTGTCAATAAAGTCCCTATAGACAATACTTACGCCATCTGTCAATAAGGTCCCTATAAACATTACAGACGGCATCTGTCAATAATGCCGCTACAGATAATAAATACGGCATCTTTCAATAAGCTCCGTATAGACAATACAGACGGCATCTGTCAATAAGGCCCCTATGGACAACACAGACGACATTTGTCAATAAGGTCCCTATACATAATACAGACGACATGTGTCAATAAGGTCCTTATAGACAGTACAGACGGCATCGGTCAATAAGGTCCCTATAGACAATACAGACGGCATCTGTCAATAAGGTCCCTATACATAATACAGACGCAATCTGTCAATAAGATCCCTATAGACAATACATACGGCATCTGTCATTAATGCCCCTATCGGCTATATAGGCGGCATCTGTCAATAAGGCCCCTATGGACAACGCAGACGACATCTGTCAATAAGGTTCCTATGGACAATACATATGGCATCTGTCAATAACGTCCCTATAGACAATACAGACGGCATATGTTAATAAGGTCCCTATAACAATACAGATGGCATCTGTCAATAAGGTCCCTATAGACAATATAGGCGGCATCTGTCAATAAGGTCCCTACATACAATACAGGCTTCATCTGTCAATAAAGTCCTTATAGACAGTACATACAGCATCTGTCAATAAAGTTTCTATTGACAATACAGACGTCATTTGTCAATAAGGTCCCTATAAACAATAAACACGGCATCTGTCAATAAGGTCCCTATAGACAATATAGACGGCATCTGTCTATAATGTCCCTACAGACAATACAAACGGCATCTGTCGATAATGCACCTATAGACAATACAGACGCAGTCTGTCAATAAGGTCCCTATAGACCATACAGACGGCATCTGACATTAAGGTCCCTACAGACAATGCATACGGCATCTTTCAATAAGCTACCTATAGACAATACAGACGGCATTTGTCAATAAGGTCCCTATGGACAATATAGGCGGCATCTGTCAATAAGGCCCCTATGGACAACACAGACGACATCTGTCAATAATGTCCCTATGGACAATACAAACGGCTTCTGTCAATAACGTCCCTATAGACAATACAGACGGCATCTGTTAATAAGGTCCCTATAAACCGTACAGACGGCATCTGTCAATAATGCCGCTACAGATAATACATACGACATCTTTCAATAAGCTCCCTATTGGCAATACAGACGGCATCTGTCAATAAGTTTATAATTTTTATAGGGACCTTATTGACAGATGGCGGAAGTATTGTCTATAGGACCTTATTGACAGATGCCGTCTGTATTGTCTATAGGGACGTTATTGACAGATGTCGTCTATATTGTTTATAAGGACCTTATTGACAGATTCCGTCTGTCTTGTCTGTAGGGGCATTATTGACTATATTGTCTATAGGGACCTTATTGACAGAATGCGTCAGTATCGTATGTAGGTGCATTATCGACAGATGCCGTCTGTTTATAGGGACCTTATTGACAGATAGGGACCTTATTGACAGATATCGACTGTATTGTCTGTAGGGACCTTATTGACAGAAGCCTTCTGTATTGTCTATAGGGACCTTATTGACAGATGCCGTGTGTATTGTCCATAGTAACCTTATTGATAAATGCCGTAAGTATTGTCTATAGGGACCTTATTGACAGAATGCGTCAGTATTGTCTAAAGGTGCAATACTGACTGATGCCGTCTGTACTGTTTATATGGACCTTATTGACAGACGTCGACTGTATTGTCTGTAGGGACCTTATTGACAGATGTCGTCTGTATTGTCTATAGGAACCTTATTGACAGATGCCGTCTGTATTGTCTATAAATACCTTATTGAAAGATGCCGTCTGTATTGTCCATAAGGGCATTATTGACAGATGCTGTCTGTATTGTCTGTAGGAGTATTATTGACAGATGACGCCTGTATTGTCTGTAGGGACCTTATTGACAGATGCCGTCTGTATTGTCTATTGCGACCTTATTGGCAGATGGCGTCAGTATTGTCTATAGGGGTAATATTGACAAGTGCCGTCTGTACTGTTTATAGGGACCTTATTGACAGATGGCGTAAGTTTTGTCTATAGGGACCTTATTGACAGATGCCGTCTGTATTGTCTATAGGAACCTTATTGATAGATGGCGTAAGTATTTTCTATAGGGACCCTATTGCCAGAATGCGTCAGTATTGTCTAAAGGTGCAATACTGACAGATGCCGTCTGTACTGTTTATATGGACCTTATTGACAGACGTCGACTGTATTGTATGTAGGGACCTTATTGACAGATGTCGTCTGTATTGTCTATAGGAACCTTACTGACAGATGCCGTCTGTATTGTCTATAAAGACATTATTGAAAGATGCCGTCTGTATTTCCATAAGGGCATTATTGACAGATGACGTCTCTGTTGTCCATAGGGACCTTATTGACAGATGCTGTCTGTATTGTCTATAGGGGTCTTATTGACAGATGACGCCTGCATTGTCTATAGGGACCTTATTGACAGATGCCGTCTGTATTGTCTATAGCGACCTTATTGGCAGATGGCGTCAGTATTGTCTTTAGGGGTAATATTGACAAGTGCCGTCTGTACTGTTTATAGGGACCTTATTGACAGATGCCGCCTATATTGTCCATACGGACCTTATTGACAGATGCCGTCTGTATTGTCTGTAGGTGCATTATCGACAGATGCTGTCTGTACTGTTTATAGGACCTTATTGACAGATATCGACTGTATTATCTGTAGGGACCTTATTGACAGATGCCTCCTGTATTGTCTATAGGGACCTTATTGACAGATGCCGTGTGTATTGTCTATAGGAACCTTATTGATAGATGGCGTCATAATTGTCCATAGGGACCTTGTTGATAAATGAAGTGTGTATTGCGTACAGGTACCTTAGTGACAGATGGTGTGGGTATTGTCCATAGATACCTTATTGACAGATGGAGTTCATATTGTCTATAGGAATCTAATTGACAGACGGCGACAGTATTGTTGAAAGGGACCTTATTGACAGATGACGTCAGTATTGTGTATATGGACCTTATTGACAGATGGCGCCGGAATTGTTGCTTGGGACTTAATTGACAGATAATGTTTGTTTTGTCGCTAAGGACCTCACTAAGGACCTTATTGACCGTTGTCGTTTAATTGTCCTCAGGGGCAACATCGACAGATAATCTTACTACTTTCCTCAGGTGCAATATATACAGCCAGTCACCGTTAGTACTGTCCTCATGGGCAATGTGAACAGCCAGTGTCGGTATAGTCCTGAGGGCAAAATTATCGGCTTTGGTCACTTCCTTGATGAGCGAAAGTGATATATTCAAAACCTGTGATATTTAAATCTTTAAACGGTTTCTCACCAGTGTGTACGAGTATGCTGCCTCTATTCCCTAATCTGAGAATAGTGGGCAGAGTATATTCCCCTACCCTCCCACAACACACACGGATATTTTGCTTACTTTATGTGTGAATCACCCATACATGTGAACATGCTTGGAATAATAGAAATAGGTATAGAAATCGAATAGGAATTGCAGCTTTCACAGAACACAGTAAACCCCAAAACACGCAAACAGACAAACAAGAAGGCAACAGTAATAATAAATGCAAACTACATCACAAACACAAAAGGGTTAACAATAATAAGAACTAAAAATATAACAATAATATTCACCAAGTCACACTTTACTTAAGAGATCAAATGCTTGCATAAAAACCTACTGGTAACTTATAAAGCAAGAAGAAAGGTATGCTATTAAGCAATAGGCTATTTTATATGATCAGCTTTAATATAATAATGATCAGCTTTAATATAATAATTATATTGTTTTAAATCATGTGACAATACTGTCCTCAGGGCAAAAAAAAGATACAGTCAGTACTGAACTCTGCAATAATATCACCTGCTAGCTTCCATCGCTTCGGTACTGTGCTCTAGGACAATATCAACAGATAGCGTCAGTAAAGTTCTTAATGACAAACTAAATTACTTCGGTCACTTCCTTGATACGAGAAAGTGACGATATATTCATAACCTGTGATATTTAATATTAAACGGTTTCTCACCAGTGTGTATGCAGCACATGAAATCCGAGAGTGATGGGCAGAGTATTTCCCGCGCCCCGAACCCCCCCCCCCCCCCCCCCCCCCCCCCCCCATGTGAACATGCATGCTTGGATAATATCACTAAGAAAATAACAAGAGTATTCCGCAAGTCACAAAATGCTTGTATACACACATAAACCTGCTGGTAGTTTATAAAGCCAGAAGAAAGTAGGGCAATTAAGCGACAGTTTGTTTTTAATGATCTGCTTTAATATACTAATTGTATTCTTTTAAATCATGTGTCAGTACTGTCCGCTTTGAAAAAAACCAGGATACGGTTTATACTAAACTCTGCGAAAATATCACCTACTAGCTACCATTGCTTCAGTACTGTACTTAAAGACAATATCAACAGCTAGCATCAGTAAACTCCTGAACGGTTAATTAAATTAATTAGGTCACTTCCTTGATACGCGAAAGTCCGCTTTGAAAAAAACCAGGATACGGTTTATACTAAACTCTGCGAAAATATCACCTACTAGCTACCATTGCTTCAGTACTGTACTTAAAGACAATATCAACAGCTAGCATCAGTAAACTCCTGAACGGTTAATTAAATTAATTAGGTCACTTCCTTGATACGCGAAAGGGACAATATATTCATAACTTGTGATATTTAATATTAAACGGTTTCTCACTAGTGTGTATGTGTATGCATAGTTGTCTTTTCGTTTACCCTACCTTTATGTTTTTTTCTAAATGAGAGCTTTAATTGACCGTTAATTATTAGGGCAAGTTACTGTGAAACGTGTGCCCTCCTTCGATGGAGATTTTAAGCCGTTGAACAGTCCCATTTGCTCATTATAGATCTTGATGAAATTATGTGTTAATCAGTGACGCAAAATACAAGTAGAGCTTTCCTTGGAAACGACGGTGAATATGATTATTCATATAATGCGTCAAATTCAATACGCAATATGTGACGTGTACGCATTATGTGATAATACCATCACACAATGCATTGTCATGGTCGACGCATGTATGCGACTGTCGCGTTATGTAACTTAAAAGAGTATGAGAGTAGACCTTTGGAAACGACAGAGCACGATACATATGCAATATTGCAGTCTCGGTTTGACTGTTCATGAACGGTAGTGAAATATGCTAGCTACCGTTCACTTACCCTAGTGCCGGGTATAGAAACTCAATATTCATAAAACAATAGTATATACGTTTAACCGCCCCAGTATATAAAAAAATTGTATGCCCGAAGAGCAAAATAAACAAAATGGAATTTAGTTGCTCCAGCGGTTATGAAGCCTGCGTATCAAAACTAACAGCCGAAAGACTCAATTAAAAAGCAGACAATATATCCTATGAGTGGTTAAACAATACCCATAGCCTTTTATCGGCGTGGTAGTGGAACCACCGAATCGAAAATTAAGTGTAGAAAACAAAAGCAATTGAAAATGTACCACCGATATCTAAATATAAATATCGGGCTCCAATCTCCAAAGATCAAATAAATAGCATTGCGTCAGACCCGTACCTACGCTGAGACATAGAAGCACTTACGCACGCACTTACGCACGCACTCACGCACGCAATTACGCACGCACGCACGCGCGCGCGCGCGCACACACACACACACACACACACAACACACACACACACACACATACACACATACACACACACAAAATATCTAGATGTCTATCAGGGGCCATATCAACAGCTAGGGTTAGTACTGTCCTCAGGGGCAATATCAACAGCTAGCGTAAGAACTGACCTCAGGGAAAATATCAACAGCCAGCGTTTAAACATCCATAGGGATATTATCTAAATCTAGCGATAGTACTATCCTAAGGGGCAATATCAACAGCTAGCATGAGTACTGTCCTCAGAGGCCATATAAACAGCTAGGTTTAGTACCGTCCTCTGGGACCATATCAACAGCTAGTTTTAGTACCGTCCCTAGGGGCAGTATCAACAGCTAGCGATATTACTGTCCTCGGGCAATATCAGCAGCTATCGATAGTAAAGTCCTTATGGTCCATATTGACAGCTAGCGTTATTACTGTCCTTAGGGGCAATATCAACAGCTACGTTTAGTACTCTCCTCAGGGGCAATATCAACAGCTTAATAATGTCCTAAGAGGCAATATCAACACCTAGAATTAGTACTATCCTCAGGGGCCATATCAACAGCTAGCGTTATTATTGTTCTAAGGGGCAATATCAACGGCTAGGTTTAGGACTATCCTAAGGGGAAATATCAACAGCTGGCGTTAGTACTGTCCTTAGGGTCAATATCAACAGCTAGCGTTAGTACTATCTTAAGAGGCAATATCAACAGCTGGCGTTATTACTGTCCTCAGGGGCAATATCAACAGCTTAGTAATGTCCTAAGGGGCAATATAAACAGCTAGAATTAGTTCTGTCCTCAGGGGCCATATCAACAGCTAGCGTTATTACTGTTCTAAGGGTCATATCAACATCTAGCGTTAATATTGTTCTAAGGGGCATTATCAACAGTTAATGTTATACTTACTTTTAATACTATCCTACAGGGCAATATCAGCTGGCGTTAGTACTGTCCTCTGGGGACATATCAACAGCTAGTTTTAGTACCGTCCCTAGGGGCAGTATCAACAGCTAGCGATAGTACTGGCCTAAGGGCAAATATCAACAGCTGGTGTTAGTACTGTCCTCAGGGGGCAATATTAACAGCTAGGGTTAGTTCTATCTTAAGGGACAATATCAACAGCTGACGTTAGTACTGTCCTCTGGGGCCATATCAACAGCTAGTTTTAGTACTGTCCCTAGGGGCAATATCAGCAGCTATCGATAGTTAAGTCCTCAGGGGCCATATCAACAGCTAGCGTTATTACTGTTCTTAGCGACAATATCAAAAGCTATGTTTAGTACTCTCCTCAGGGCGAATATTAACAGCTTAATAATATCCTAAGGGGCAATATCAACACCTAGAATTAGTACTATCCTCAGGGGCCATATCAACAGCTAGCGTTATTACTGTTCTAAGGGGCAATATCAGCGGCTAGGTTTAGGACTATCATAAGGGGCAATATCAATAGCTGGCGTTAGTACTGTCCTTAGGGGCAATATCAACAGCTAGCGTTAGTACCATATTAAGGGGCAATATCAACAGCTAGGTTTAGTACCGTCCTTAGAGGCAATATCAGCAGCTATCGATAGTACTGTCCTAAGGGTCAATATCAACAGCTGGTGTTAGTACTGTCCTCTGGGGTCATATCAGCAGCTGGTTTTAGTATTGTCCTTAGGGGCAATATCAGCAGTTAGCGATAGTACTGTCCTAAGGGTCAATATCAACAGCTGGTATTAGTACTGTCCTCAGGGGTCATATCAACAGCTAGGTTTAGTGATGTCCTCAAGGGCAATATCAACAGCTAGCGTTAGTACTATCTTAAGGGGCAATATCAGCA
Source organism: Cyrtodaria siliqua (assembly GCA_037043455.1). NCBI lineage: Eukaryota > Metazoa > Mollusca > Bivalvia > Adapedonta > Hiatellidae > Cyrtodaria > Cyrtodaria siliqua. The sequence continues at coordinate 61,910 of JAWPHD010010987.1, read as the reverse complement.
GGTGATGTTAGTACTATCCTCAGGGGCAATATAAACAGCTAGAATTAGTACTGTCCTCAGGGGCCATATCAACAGCTAGCGTTATTACTGTTCTAAGGGCCATATCAACATCTAGCGTTAATATTGTTCTAAGGGGCATTATCAACAGCTAAGGTTATACTTACTTTTAGTACTATCCTACAGGGCAATATCAGCTGGCGTTAGTACTGTCCTCTGGGGCCATATCAACAGCTAGTTTTAGTACCGTCCCTAGGGGCAGTATCAACAGCTAGCGATAGTACTGTCCTAAGGGCAAGTATCAACAGCTGGTGTTAGTACTGTCCTCAGGGGCTATATCAACAGCTAGATTTATTACTGTCATCAGGGGCAATATCAACAGCTAGGGTTAGTTCTATTTTAAGGGACAATATCAACAGCTGACGTTAGTACTGTCCTCAGGGGCTATATCAACAGCTAGGTTTATTACTGTCCTCAGGGGCAATATCAACAGCTAGGGTTAGTTCTATCTTAAGGGACAATATCAACAGCTGACGTTAGTACTGTCCTCTGGGGCCATATCAACAGCTAGTTTTAGTCATGTCCCTAGGGGCAATATCAGCAGCTATCGATAGTAAAGTCCTCAGGGGCCATATCAACAGCTAGGGTTATTACTGTTCTTAGGGACAATATCAATAGCTATGTTTAGTACTCTCCTCAGGGAGAATTTTAACAGCTTAATAATATCCTAAGGGGCAATATCGACACCTAGAATTAGTACTATCCTCAGGGGCCATATCAACAGCTATCGTTATTACTGTTCTAAGGGGCAATATCAGCGGCTAGGTTTAGGACTATCCTAAGGGGCAATATCAACAGCTGGCAGTAGTGCTGTCCTTAGGGGGAATATCAACAGCTAGCGTTAGTACCATATTAAGGGGCAATATCAACAGCTGGCGTTAGTACTGTCCTCAGGAGCCATATCAACAGCTAGGTTTAGTACCGTCCTTAGAGGCAATATCAGCAGCTAGCGATAGTACTGTCCTAAGGGTCAATATCAACAGCTGGCGTTAGTACTGTCCTCTGGGGCCGTATCAGCAGCTAGTTTTAGTACTGTCCTTAGGGGCAATATCAGCAGTTAGCGATAGTACTGTCCTAAGGGTCAATATCAACAGTTGGTATTAGTACTGTCCTCGGGGGCCATATCAACAGCTAGGTTTAGTACTGTCCTCAGGGGCAATATCAACAGCTCACGTTAGTACTATCTTAAGGGGCAATATCAGCAGCTGGTGTTAGTACTATCCTCAGGGGTCATATCAACAGCTAGGATTAGTACTGTCCTCAATATCAACAGCCTGCGTTAGTATGGTCCTCCGTGGCAATATCAACAGCAAGCGTTAGTACTGTCCTGAAGTACAATACAAACAACTAACGTAAGTACTGTCCTCAGTGGCAATATCAACAGCTAGCGTTAGTACTGTCCTAATGTGCATTATCAACAGCCTGCGTTAGTAAGGTGCTCAGTGGCAATATCAACAGCCAGCGTTAGTAATGTCCTGAAGTGCAATACCAACAACTAACGTAAGTACTGTCGTCAGTGGCAATATCAACAGCTAGCGTTAGTACTGTCCTAAGGTGCATTATCAACAGCTAGCGTTAATAATGTCCTCAGGGGCACTATCAAACGCTAGCGTTCGAACAATCCTCAGGTGCAATATCAACAGCTAGTCAGTAACATGAACAGGTATCAACAGCTAGCATATGTACTGTCCATATGGAAACAAACAGCTAGTGTCTTTAACATCCACATGTGCACTATCATCAGCCTTTGTTTTAACCACCATACAGATACTATGAACATCCAGCGTTAGTACTGTCCTCAGAGGCAACATCAACGGGTAACATTAGTACTGTCCTCAAATACAATATCAACAGCTAGTGGTAGTACTGTCCTCCGAGGCAATATCAACAGCCAGCGTTAATACTGGCCCCAGGGGCAATATCAATACAGTGAGCGTTATTATTGTCCTAAGGGAAGTATCGAAATCTAGCGTTAGTACTGCCTTTAGGGGCAATCTCAATATATATCGTTAGTATTTGCCTCATTGACAATATCAACAGCCAGAGTTAGTACTGTCCTCATGGACACTATTAACAGCCAGCGTTAATAATGTCCTCAGGGGAAGTATAAACAGCCAGCGTAAGTACTGTTCTTAGGGGAAATATCAACAGCCTGCGTTAGTACTGTCCAAAGGGGCAACATCAACAGCCAGCGTTAGTACTGTCCTAATGGGCAATATCAACAGCCAGCGTAAGTACTGTCCTCAGAGGCAATATCAACAGCCAGCGTTAGTATTGTCCTCCGTGTCAAAATCAATAGCCAGAGTTAGTAATGTGCTCATGAGCAATATCAACATGTAGGGCTAGGACTGTCATAATGGGCTATATCCACAGCTAGCGTTAGTACTGTCTTCAGGGGCAATATCAACAGCTAGCGTTAGTTTTGTCCTCATGGAGAATATCAACAGCTAGCTTTAACACTGTCCTCATTGGCAATATCAACAGCCACTTTTATTACTGCCTTAAAGGGAAATATCAACAGGTAGCGTTAATACTGTCTTCGGGGCCAATATCAACATATAGCGTTAGTACTCCTTTCCAGGGGCAATATCAACTGCTACCGTAAGTACCGTCCTCAGGGGCAATATCAGCAGCTAGCGTTAGTACTGTCCTCAATGGCAATATCAACTGCCTGCGTTAGTACTGTCCTAAGTGTAATATCAACAGTTATCGTTAGTAATGTCCTCGTGGGCGTTATCAAGAGCTAGCTGTAGAACTACAATATCAACAGCTAGTCTGTAACATGCACAGGTATCAACAGCAAGCTTTTGTTCTGTCTATATGGACACTATCAACAGCTATTGTCTTTAACATCCATATGAACAATATCAACAGCCAGCGTATTATAGGGATACTATCAACAGCTAGAGTTAGTACCGTCCACAAGTCACTATCAACAGGTATCGGTAGTCCTGTCCTCAGGGGCAATGTCAACAGCTAGCGTTAGCACTGTCCTCAGAGGCAATATCAACAGCTAGCGTTAGTACTGTCCTCAGGGGCAATATCGCCGGCTAGCGTTAGCCCTGTCCTAAAACGAATACAGTCAGTACTACTAAACTCTACGAAAATATCACCTACTAGCTTCCATCGCATGTGTACTGTCCTCAAGGAAAATTTCAAGAATTAGCGTCAGTAAAGTCTTGAAGGACAAAATAAATTGCTTAGGTCACTTCCTTGAAACACAAAAGGGACAATATAGTCATATCCTTAAACGGTTTCTCACCAGTGTGTATGCATACTTGTCTTTTCGTTTACCCTACCTGTTTGCAAGCAATGTTTTTCCCCAAATGAGTGCTTTTGATGAATGACCGTTCATTATTCGGGCAAGGTACATGTACTGTGAAACTGCCATCCTTCGAAGGGGATGTTAAGCCGTTGACCAGGCCCATGTACAGGATGGGCCACACCCTATATAATTATGCTCCTTACATATTTTGCTGAAATTCTGTGTTAATCAGTGACAACATGCCAGCAAAGCCTTCCTCGGAAATGAGGCTGTCATGATAATCAGAAATGAATGTGTGTAGTTTAAAAAAAAGAACAGTGGGCTAGCACCTCTCCCCATAACCTGAGACGGGTGGACAGAGTATATTCCCCGCACCTCGTCTTGTTCGTTTTAGAAACACAACCTACTCACATATCTGACGTTTGCCTGTTAACGTTGTCGATTTGTGTTAGCTGTGTTCGGGTTTAAGTTTCAAAACACAGAATACGTGTCAGCGCGAGATATGTCGAAATGTAAAAATTGCAGAGATATTCACCTGAAAAACATGAACTAGTCGTACGAAAATGTCTAGATCGATGAGGTATTCTTCTCTTTGGTGAGTTTTATGCATGCACACTTGGTTGTTAACGTTTAATCTATTGCTGTATGACGGCTGTTTATGCATGCATTGCTTGATCTCTTCATGAACCTGTCTTGATTAGGTCGACCCTGATACCTACTTATTCTAAAAGGGCATCACAGTACCTCTGTTGTAGGTACGCACCATAAGAGCTACGATTCTCGCTGCTAGAGTATACCAAAAGTATTAATCAAGTCACATTGTACTAAGACATCATGTTCTTGCATATAAAGCTACTGGTACTTTATAATGACAGAAAAAATGGGTGGTATTTAAACTAAAGGACGTTTTTATTTTTAAAAATGGTCTGCTTTAATGCAATAAGGTTCTTTTAAATCGTGTGTCAGTACTGTCCTCAGCGAAACAATAAACGGATACAGTCAAAACTAATCTCTGTGAAAATATCACCTGCCAGCTTCACTGGGTTCAGTACTGTCCTCAAAGACAATATCAACACATTAAACGGTTTCTCACCAGTGTGTACGCACACTTGTCATTTCGCTTACTCTATCATTTGCAAGCAATGTTTTTTTTTTCAAGTGAGGGTTTTTGGCAAATGACCTTTCATTATTCGGGCAAGGTACTTTGAATCTTATGCCATCCTTCGAAGGAAATGTTAAGACGTAGACCAGTCCCATGTAGGAAGAGCCATACCATATATATGCTCATGACATATCTCTTTGAAGTTCTGTGTTAATGAGGCAAAAGGCCCGTGGAACTTTCCTCGGAAACGACGCTGCCTTGATAATTAGACTAGATCGTGTGCAGTATCTATAATTAGGAACAGCACCTCTCCCCTAATCTGAAAGGGGTGGGTAGAGTATGTCCCTCCCCGCAACCCCCACAACACACACACCACACGAACATTGTTCTTATATTATATGCAGATTCCCTATGCATGCGTACATGGTTTGATAACACATAACACATAATATACCAATAGTATTCATCAATTCACATGCAATTAATAAATCGTGTTCTTGCAAATAAACCGACTGGTACATTATAGAAGGAAGAGGTGATAATTAATTAAGCTAAAGGGCAGTTTTGTTTTTTAAAAATAGTAAGTGGTAATGTCTAGGCGATGTGAGAGATGTCTCTAACAACCTTTAAACAGTAGGCGAATGTGTGTATTCATGCAGGATAAAATCCAAATAAGTCACATATATTAAGTTTTTATTTCGTTAAATGATATAATATGGTATTTTTCCTGTATACTCATATGTATCGGCTAATATTTCAATTAATTCCTAGGCACTAGTAACTTCTACTTCTAATTAGGAAGTAGTAACTGCTTAGGAAATATGAATTTAAAAAAGAGCATACACATTCATATCCACGATTAATGCGTAATTGCGGCTGGTATAGCAGTTAATTAGGCACTAGTAACTTCTACTTTGCTAAAATGAGTAACTAGGCCTATTCGGAAAATTAAAGGACAATAGGAATATCTCTCACATCGCCTAATATCTTACTGTATGTAGCTGATATGGCGTCTCTCCTGTATGCATACTCACATTCGACTACTGTTTAAAAAAAAGTTAATTGAATTGATTTGTGTTTTAAGGCGCAACAACACATGAAAGGTTATATGGCGCCTAACAGGAACGAAAGTGCCAGGCTGCTCATCTTCCATTTACATCAAGATAAAATATGAAGATTGGGCCTAGAACCTTCTTACCTGCAAAACTGCAGAATTGCTGTAAATTCTATAATAGACACTCCATTTACGATGGAGCCACGTTTCCACGTTTGCACACGCGGTCTCATGATAAAGACCTTGAATAGGCATGATAAAAAATGACAAAATGAATATGAATGTGTGTGTGGGGGGTGTTGGTGGCGGGGGGGGGGGGGGGGGGAGGTCTATCCCGCAACCTCGCGGGGAACAAAATTAAAGTTAACAGATGACAGAGACATCGTATTTCTCTGATCAGGATATCTCTCACATCACCTAGACATTATCACTTGCTATCATTTAACGAAATATAACAGAATGGCTTAATATATTTCATTTATATGGCTTCTCCCCTGTATGTATTATCACATTCGCCTACTGTTTATTTCCTAAGCCGTTACTACTTCCTAATTATTTTTTAAACAGGAGGCGAATGTGATTATTCATATAATGCGTCAAAACTCAATATGCAATATGTGACTTGTACGCATTATGTGACAAAAATAGTTGTTGTTTTGTGTTTAGTGCTTTTTGTTGTTGTTGCTGTTGAGTGTTGTTTGTGTTTTTTGGGGGGAGGGGGCAGTGGTTGTGGGTTGGCTGTAAATAGAGTTTTTTTAAAGTTGCGCATGACCCCTTAACTGGAAACAACGCGTGCGTGCGTAGTGAGTGAGTGAGTGAGTGAGTGAGTGAGTGAGTGAGTGCGTGCGTGCGTGCGTGCGTGCGTGCGTGCGTGCGCGCATGCGTGTGTTTTGGTTATAACTTGCGTTTTTAACTTGCGCTCCACCCCCAATGTCAAATCCTTTATCCGCCCCTGAGGAGGGTGCATGCTCCCCAGATGTTTTCTAAAGTAAGAATACTTTATTTTATGGATTTATTTAAACTGGATTCGCCCATGCCCCCACCCACTGCCTAACTAACAACCAAAGAACAATCAAAATACATACGTTTCAGATTTTAGGTAGGGGTGCCCCCGGTGTCCGCACTGGACCCGCCCCTAAAACCCATCCCACTACCACCTGTACACCCCAACCAACAAAAGCTTACTATATACATATAATTATTACTTTTCAGATTTTAGCCTGGTGCACCCATACCCCGGATTCGCCCTTGCCCTCCCCGACCCACGACCCACTTCCCACCCAATATATTTCTTTGTGTCAGTTTATGTCTGGTTACCGCACTGTGCGTGCACGTTATGCATAGCATCATGACAGATGTATACTCCGCTTTTTGTGAATTAGAGAATGTGTGCTAGGAATAGAAGACATTCCATGTCGATATATTATATCCACCTTAGAACACGACATCCCAGACCATATCAGGACCCAATTTGCAATCAATTGTAACTAGAAGAACGGTATTGAAACAAAGGTTGAAGGAGGAACGCGTTTGGACCTAAAAAAAATCTTTAAAAACAAAAGGATCTTAAAAAAATAAAAAATCTGATTGTTTGTTTTTGTCTAGACTTGTATACAAACATCAAAACATATCAAATAATTGCAAAGCTGTACACCAAAGTTCCTACCCGATGTAAGAGACCGTAGTAGACATGTATACAACAGCAGAGCACAACATCAGAGCATATCAAATAAATGAAAAACTGTACACCATAAACAATCCTACCCCATGTAAGAGACCATAGTGAAAAACAATTCGACGCCGTGTAAGAGATCATAGTCAAAAACAAGCATACACCATGTAAGAGACCATAGTCAAAAGCAATCATACCCCATGTAAGAGACCACTATGGTCTCTTACATGGCAATGGGGTATGAATTTTGGGTAGGATTGTTTTTGGTGTACGGTTTTTATTTTTTTTTAAATGTGTTTTGATGTTTGTATACATGTCTATACAGAAATATAGTATAACAAAAAAAATGAAGTTTTTTCTGATTTGTTTTTCTTTTTTTGTTTTCTTTTTTTTATGTTTATTTCCTTCAACCTGTCTATTAAAAATAACAATTTCTTCCAGTCATATAGTTGTGGTGGATGAGTGGTTAGCATACTTGGTCATACTTGCCTCTCGTCCCAGACGTCACAGTTCGATTTCCTTGGGAAGATAAGCCTACTATGAAAGTATGCCATCCTCCAAAGGAGGTGTGTGTAAAGTCATAGGTCCGTGTGCAGGGAGAGCTATACACGTGGTAATCGGTTATTCGTCAACAGAATTGCACATAATAAATGAAATTGCGTGTAGATAGTGGCAAAATATAAGAAACATATACATCTAATCTATTTTATAACTATAACACAATAGCATGTGGTTTTTTTTCAATATCGACGCAGTCGGTAGCGCGGCGGATTTGCAACCGGAGGCCCCGGGATCAATCCTCCGTGGTGCCACTGAGTTCCGTCGGTGTGTTCTTGGGCAAGACACTTTCCCTTAGCCCCATCCGTCGGATGGGGACGTAAACCGGGCGGTCCCGTGTATCGGTCTATCCTCCGAGCACGTTAAAAAACCACAGGAATCTATTCGATAATAAGAGTAGGGCACGGTTCCCGGATTCCTATGTATCCTTCCCCTCTCTCTGGGGCGGCTCTAAATAACCTATACTGTGTTGATGAGCCGTTAAACAACATTCAATTCAATTCAATTCAATATCGACGTGTGCTTCAACTAACGATTACAATACAAAACTTCCTCCCCTTAATCTGTTATAAATGGCGTTTTCACAATAAAATCGCAGTATATATGTGTTGCGTCCCTTTTGTTGTGAAACGCCATTTAGGGGCTCAGACAACAGCTGGAGCTTCGTCGGGACATAATTGACAGGAGGGGCTTCAACAACAGCGAGTGATTTGAACCCTACTGACTTCTGGGCTCACTTGGTAAGAGATTAACGTTGTGTCTTGATACAGGTTTGCTGCAATAATCATAACAAGTATCATAGTAACAACCATTACAACACGCCAGATAATAATGTACATATTCTATACGTTATACCTTTATAAATAATAACGATTTGGACACTCAGATCGCAGAAAGAGCAACGTTATCTCTATTTTTTCTATTTACCCGTAAACGAATTACGTCCCTTGGACATAAAATGTCAACGAGTATCATTTTGCGTGCCATAGAGTGCCAGTGGCATTTCTGACGTGGTCATCTCTGTTGAAAGTACGTATACAAATGAAAAACTTACGGTGAATCTCATTGTTGCCGTGTCATGGCTTGTACATGCAACTTCTGGGCTCACTTGGTAAGAGATTAACGTTGTGTCTTGATACAGGTTTGCTGCAATAATCATAACAAGTATCATAGTAACAACCATTACAACACGCCAGATAATAATGTACATATTCTATACGTAATACCTTTATAAATAATAACCATTTGGACACTCAGATCGCAGAAAGAGCAACGTTATCTCTATTTTTTCTATTTACCCGTAAACGAATTACGTCCCTTGGACATAAAATGTCAACGAGTATCATTTTGCGTGCCATAGACTGCCAGTGGCATTTCTGACGTGGTCATCTCTGTTGAAAGTACGTATACAAATGAAAAACTTACGGTGAAACTCATTGTTGCCGTTTCATGGCTTGTACATGCAACTTCTGGGCTCACTTGGTAAGAGATTAACGTTGTGTCTTGATACAGGTTTCCTGCAATAATCATAACAAGTATCATAGTAACAACCATTACAACACGCCAGATAATATTGTACATATTCTATACGTAATACCTTTATACATAATAACCATTTGGACACTCAGATCGCAGAAAGAGCAACGTTATCTCTATTTTTTCTATTTACCCGTAAACGAATTACGTCCCTTGGACATAAAATGTCAACGAGTATCATTTTGCGTGCCATAGAGTGCCAGTGGCATTTCTGACGTGGTCATCTCTGTTGAAAGTACGTATACAAATGAAAAACTTACGGTGAAACTCATTGTTGCCGTGTCATGGCTTGTACATGCAACTTCTGGGCTCACTTGGTAAGAGATTAACGTTGTGTCTTGATAATAATATAATAATAATAATAATAATAATAATAAATTCTTTATTTCATGAAGGTACAACTCATTAAGATTATACAAACAATTGCACAACACTTATCTTCTATGAGGCCTTCTGATAACAACAGCAACTTATAAACAATAGCAAGTGAATACATGCACGTAACATTAATAATATGTTTCAAGCTGGCATTAAAAACAAGTATTCACTACTAACACAACTTAATTTGAGCAGAACACCTGTTATCTTGAAATAGAAATAATTTATAATTGTGTTTGAAATCATAAATAGAAACAGAAGTCCGGATATTTTCTGGGATTGAATTCCAAGTCCGCATGGCAACATAGGTAAACGATTGTTTTAAATATTCGGATTTAGGTCTAGGATGCTTAATGTCATGTTTAATGCATGATCTTAAATTATATCTGCTATTTTCAGAAAATGTTATTAATTTACTTATGTATATTGGTGTAAGATTATGAATTGCTTTATAAACTAAAACACCTACTTGAAATTTACATCTTGTTTCAAATGACATCCAATTTAACTCATTGAAAAGATTTGCAGAAGGTGTATGTAAAGGTTTTATCAAAATCCAGCGTGCGATGCTTTTTTGTAAAGTAACAACCTTTGTAAAATTTAATTTAGTACAATTACTCCAGAGGATAGATCCAAAATCAAATATTGGAACTAAATATGCATTATAGAATAGCTTTTTCATATCAAGTGTCAAATATTTAGATATTCGTCTTAAAAGAGTGAATTTACTCGATATATGATTACAGACTTTGCTTATCTGAACATCCCACTTTAGATGTTGATCTATTGTAATTCCGAGAAGTTTTTGAGAAGACACTGATTGTATCAGGCAATTATCTATCGAAAGCGTGAGTTTTCGAGAATGGTTTATTTTATATTTTGAACCTAATAGCATACATGTTGTTTTTGTAGGATGTATAACCATGTTATTTATAGTGCACCATTTATTTATGTTATTTAAGTCAGTTTGTAATTTATTCTCAATGGATGACACATCCAGCCCTGATGTATGTAGCGTGGAGTCATCAGCATACATGTCAACTGAAGCTTCTTTGGAAGCTAAAGGTAGATCATTTACATAAATCAAGAACAAAAGTGGTCCTAGGATAGATCCCTGAGGGACACCTGATTTGATGATTCTCTCCTCAGATTGATACTGTCCAACTCTGACTACTTGTGTCCTGTTAGACAGATATGACTGAAACCAACGTATTGTTAAAGTCGAAAAATGATACAAATTACAGGTTTGCTGCAATAATCATAACAAGTATCATAGTAACAACCATTACAACACGCCAGATAATAATGTACATATTCTTTACGTAATACCTTTATAAATAATAACCATTTGGACACTCAGATCGCAGAAAGAGCAACGTTATCTCTATTTTTTATATTTACCCGTAAACGAATTACGTCCCTTGGACATAAAATGTCAACGAGTATCATTTTGCGTGCCATAGAGTCCAGTGGCATTTCTGACGTGGTCATCTCTGTTGAAAGTACGTATACAAATGAAAAACTTACGGTGAAACTCATTGTTGCCGTGTCATGGCTTGTACATGCAACAACTTCTGGGCTCACTTGGTAAGAGATTAACGTTGTGTCTTGATACAGGTTTGCTGCAATAATCATAACAAGTATCATAGTAACAACCATTACAACACGCCAGATAATAATGTACATATTCTATACGTAATACCTTTATGAATAATAACCATTTGGACACTCAGATCGCAGAAAGAGCAACGTTATCTCTATTTTTTCTATTTACCCGTAAACGAATTACGTCCCTTGGACATAAAATGTCAACGAGTATCATTTTGCGTGCCATAGAGTGCCAGTGGCATTTCTGACGTGGTCATCTCTGTTGAAAGTACGTATACAAATGAAAAACTTACGGTGAAACTCATTGTTGCCGCGTCATGGCTTGTACATGCAACTTCTGGGCTCACTTGGTAAGAGATTAACGTTGTGTCTTGATACAGGTTTGCTGCAATAATCATAACAAGTATCATAGTAACAACCATTACAACACGCCAGATAATAATGTACATATTCTATACGTAATACCTTTATAAATAATAACCATTTGGACACTCAGATCGCAGAAAGAGCAACGTTATCTCTATTTTTTCTATTTACCCGTAAACGAATTACGTCCCTTGGACATAAAATGTCAACGAGTATCATTTTGCGTGCCATAGAGTGCCAGTGGCATTTCTGACGTGGTCATCTCTGTTGAAAGTACGTATACAAATGAAAAACTTACGGTGAAACTCATTGTTGCCGTGTCATGGCTTGTACATGCAACTTCTGGGCTCACTTGGTAAGAGATTAACGTTGTGTCTTGATACAGGTTTGCTGCAATAATCATAACAAGTATCATAGTAACAACCATTACAACACGCCAGATAATAATGTACATATTCTATACGTAATACCTTTATAAATAATAACCATTTGGACACTCAGATCGCAGAAAGAGCAACGTTATCTCTATTTTTTCTAATTACCCGTAAACGAATTACGTCCCTTGGACATAAAATGTCAACGAGTATCATTTTGCGTGCCATAGACTGCCAGTGGCATTTCTGACGTGGTCATCTCTGTTGAAAGTACGTATACAAATGAAAAACTTACGGTGAAACTCATTGTTGCCGTGTCATGGCTTGTACATGCAACTTCTGGGCTCACTTGGTAAGAGATTAACGTTGTGTCTTGATAATAATATAATAATAATAATAATAATAATAATAAATTCTTTATTTCATGAAGGTACAACTCATTAAGATTATACAAACAATTGCACAACACGTATCTTCCATGAGGCCTTCTGATAACAACAGCAACTTATAAACAATAGCAAGTGAATACATGCACGTAACATTAATAATATGTTTCAAGCTGGCATTAAAAACAAGTATTCACTACTAACACAACTTAATTTGAACAGAACACCTGTTATCTTGAAATAGAAATAATTTATAATTGTGTTTGAAAGCATAAATAGAAACAGAAGTCCGGATATTTTCTGGGATTGAATTCCAAGTCCGCATGGCAACATAGGTAAAAGATTGTTTTAAATATTCGGATTTAGGTCTAGGATGCTTAATGTCATGTTTAATGCATGATCTTAAATTATATCTGCTATTTTCAGAAAATGTTATTAATTTACTTATGTATATTGGTGTAAGATTATGAATTGCTTTATAAACTAAAACACCTACTTGAAATTTACATCTTGTTTCAAATGACATCCAATTTAACTCATTGAAAAGATTTGCAGAAGGTGTATGTAAAGGTTTTATCAAAATCCAGCGTGCGATGCTTTTTTGTAAAGTAACAACCTTTGTAAAATTTAATTTAGTACAATTACTCCAGAGGATAGATCCATAATCAAATATTGGAACTAAATATGCATTATAGAATAGCTTTTTCATATCAAGTGTCAAATATTTAGATATTCGTCTTAAAAGAGTGAATTTACTCGATATATGATTACAGACTTTGCTTATCTGAACATCCCACTTTAGATGTTGATCTATTGTAATTCCGAGAAGTTTTTGAGAAGACACTGATTGTATCAGGCAATTATCTATCGAAAGCGTGAGTTTACGAGAATGGTTTATTTTATATTTTGAACCTAATAGCATACATGTTGTTTTTGTAGGATTTATAACCATGTTATTTATAGTGCACCATTTATTTATGTTATTTAAGTCAGTTTGTAATTTATTCTCAATGGATGACACATCCAGCCCTGATGTATGTAGCGTGGAGTCATCAGCATACATGTCAACTGAAGCTTCTTTGGAAGCTAAAGGTAGATCATTTACATAAATCAAGAACAAAAGTGGTCCTAGGATAGATCCCTGAGGGACACCTGATTTGATGATTCTCTCCTCAGATTGATACTGTCCAACTCTGACTACTTGTGTCCTGTTAGACAGATATGACTGAAACCAACGTATTGTTAAAGTCGAAAAATGATACAAATTACAGGTTTGCTGCAATAATCATAACAAGTATCATAGTAACAACCATTACAACACGCCAGATAATAATGTACATATTCTTTACGTAATACCTTTATAAATAATAACCATTTGGACACTCAGATCGCAGAAAGAGCAACGTTATCTCTATTTTTTCTATTTACCCGTAAACGAATTACGTCCCTTGGACATAAAATGTCCACGAGTATCATTTTGCGTGCCATAGAGTGCCAGTGGCATTTCTGACGTGGTCATCTCTGTTGAAAGTACGTATACAAATGAAAAACTTACGGTGAAACTCATTGTTGCCGTGTCATGGCTTGTACATGCAACTTCTGGGCTCACTTGGTAAGAGATTAACGTTGTGTCTTGATACAGGTTTGCTGCAATAATCATAACATGTATCATAGTAACAACCATTACAACACGCCAGATAATAATGTACATATTCTATACGTAATACCTTTATAAATAATAACCATTTGGACACTCAGATCGCAGAAAGAGCAACGTTATCTCTATTTTTTCTATTTACCCGTAAACGAATTACGTCCCTTGGACATAACATGTCAACGAGTATCATTTTGCGTGCCATAGAGTGCCAGTGGCATTTCTGACGTGGTCATCTCTGTTGAAAGTACGTATACAAATGAAAAACTTACGGTGAAACTCATTGTTGCCGTGTCATGGCTTGTACATGCAACTTCTGGGCTCACTTGGTAAGAGAATAACGTTGTGTCTTGATACAGGTTTGCTGCAATAATCATAACAAGTATCATAGTAACAACCATTACAACACGCCAGATAATAATGTACATATTCTATACGTAATACCTTTATAAATAATAACCATTTGGACACTCAGATCGCAGAAAGAGCAACGTTATCTCTATTTTTTCTATTTACCCGTAAACGAATTACGTCCCTTGGACATAAAATGTCAACGAGTATCATTTTGCGTGCCATAGAGTGCCAGTGGCATTTCTGACGTGGTCATCTCTGTTGAAAGTACGTATACAAATGAAAAACTTACGGTGAAACTCATTGTTGCCGTGTCATGGCTTGTACATGCAACTTCTGGGCTCACTTGGTAAGAGATTAACGTTGTGTCTTGATACAGGTTTGCTGCAATAATCATAACAAGTATCATAGTAACAACCATTACAACACGCCAGATAATAATGTACATATTCTATACGTAATACCTTTATAAATAATAACCATTTGGACACTCAGATCGCAGAAAGAGCAACGTTATCTCTATTTTTTCTAATTACCCGTAAACGAATTACGTCCCTTGGACATAAAATGTCAACGAGTATCATTTTGCGTGCCATAGACTGCCAGTGGCATTTCTGACGTGGTCATCTATGTTGAAAGTACGTATACAAATGAAAAACTTACGGTGAAACTCATTGTTGCCGTGTCATGGCTTGAACATGCAACTTCTGGGCTCACTTGGTAAGAGATTAACGTTGTGTCTTGATACAGGTTTGCTGCAATAATCATAACAAGTATCATAGTAACAACCATTACAACACGCCAGATAATAATGTACATATTCTATACGTAATACCTTTATAAATAATAACCATTTGGACACTCAGATCGCAGAAAGAGCAACGTTATCTCTATTTTTTCTATTTACCCGTAAACGAATTACGTCCCTTGGACATAAAATGTCAACGAGTATCATTTTGCGTGCCATAGAGTGCCAGTGGCATTTCTGACGTGGTCATCTCTGTTGAAAGTACGTATACAAATGAAAAACTTACGGTGAAACTCATTGTTGCCGTGTCATGGCTTGTACATGCAACTTCTGGGCTCACTTGGTAAGAGATTAACGTTGTGTCTTGATACAGGTTTGCTGCAATAATCATAACAAGTATCATAGTAACAACCATTACAACACGCCAGATAATAATGTACATATTCTATACGTAATACCTTTATAAATAATAACCATTTGGACACTCAGATCGCAGAAAGAGCAACGTTATCTCTATTTTTTCTATTTACCCGTAAACGAATTACGTCCCTTGGACATAAAATGTCAACGAGTATCATTTTGCGTGCCATAGAGTGCCAGTGGCATTTCTGACGTGGTCATCTCTGTTGAAAGTACGTATACAAATGAAAAACTTACGGTGAAACTCATTGTTGCCGTGTCATAGCTTGTACATGCAACTTCTGGGCTCACTTGGTAAGAGATTAACGATGTGTCTTGATACAGGTTTGCTGCAATACTCATAACAAGTATCATAGTAACAACCATTACAACACGCCAGATAATAATGTACATATTCTTTACGTAATACCTTTATAAATAATAACCATTTGGACACTCAGATCGCAGAAAGAGCAACGTTATCTCTATTTTTTCTATTTACCCGTAAACGAATTACGTCCCTTGGACATAAAATGTCAACGAGTATCATTTTGCGTGCCATAGAGTGCCAGTGGCATTTCTGACGTGTTCATCTCTGTTGAAAGTACGTATACAAATGAAAAACTTACGGTGAAACTCATTGTTGCCGTGTCATGGCTTGTACATGCAACTTCTGGGCTCACTTGGTAAGAGATTAACGTTGTGTCTTGATACAGGTTTGCTGCAATAATCATAACAAGTATCATAGTAACAACCATTACAACACGCCAGATAATAATGTACATATTCTATACGTAATACCTTTATAAATAATAACCATTTGGACACTCAGATCGCAGAAAGAGCAACGTTATCTCTATTTTTTCTATTTACCCGTAAACGAATTACGTCCCTTGGACATAAAATGTCAACGAGTATCATTTTGCGTGCCATAGACTGCCAGTGGCATTTCTGACGTGGTCATCTCTGCTGAAAGTACGTATACAAATGAAAAACTTACGGTGAAACTCATTGATGCCGTGTCATGGCTTGTACATGCAACTTCTGGGCTCACTTGGTAAGAGATTAACGTTGTGTCTTGATACAGGTTTGCTGCAATAATCATAACAAGTATCATAGTAACAACCATTACAACACGCCAGATAATATTGTACATATTCTATACGTAATACCTTTATAAATAATAACCATTTGGACACTCAGATCGCAGAAAGAGCAACGTTATCTCTATTTTTTCTATTTACCCGTAAACGAATTACGTCCCTTGGACATAAAATGTCAACGAGTATCATTTTGCGTGCCATAGAGTGCCAGTGGCATTTCTGACGTGGTCATCTCTGTTGAAAGTACGTATACAAATGAAAAACTTACGGTGAAACTCATTGTTGCCGTGTCATGGCTTGTACATGCAACTTCTGGGCTCACTTGGTAAGAGATTAACGTTGTGTCTTGATACAGGTTTGCTGCAATAATCATAACAAGTATCATAGTAACAACCATTACAACACGCCAGATAATAATGTACATATTCTATACGTAATACCTTTATAAATAATAACCATTTGGACACTCAGATCGCAGAAAGAGCAACGTTATCTCTATTTTTTCTAATTACCCGTAAACGAATTACGTCCCTTGGACATAAAATGTCAACGAGTATCATTTTGCGTGCCATAGACTGCCAGTGGCATTTCTGACGTGGTCATCTCTGTTGAAAGTACGTATACAAATGAAAAACTTACGGTGAAACTCATTGTTGCCGTGTCATGGCTTGTACATGCAACTTCTGGGCTCACTTGGTAAGAGATTAACGTTGTGTCTTGATACAGGTTTGCTGCAATAATCATAACAGGTATCATAGTAACAACCATTACAACACGCCAGATAATATTGTACATATTCTATACGTAATACCTTTATAAATAATAACCATTTGGACACTCAGATCGCAGAAAGAGCAACGTTATCTCTATTTTTTCTATTTACCCGTAAACGAATTACGTCCCTTGGACATAAAATGTCAACGAGTATCATTTTGCGTGCCATAGAGTGCCAGTGGCATTTCTGACGTGGTCATCTCTTTTGAAAGTACGTATACAAATGAAAAACTTCCGGTGAAACTCATTGTTGCCGTGTCATGGCTTGTACATGCAACTTCTGGGCTCACTTGGTAAGAGATTAACGTTGTGTCTTGATACAGGTTTGCTGCAATAATCATAACAAGTATCATAGTAACAACCATTACAACACGCCAGATAATAATGTACATATTCTATACGTAATACCTTTATAAATAATAACCATTTGGACACTCAGATCGCAGAAAGAGCAACGTTATCTCTATTTTTTCTATTTACCCGTAAACGAATTACGTCCCTTGGACATAAAATGTCAACGAGTATCATTTTGCGTGCCATAGACTGCCAGTGGCATTTCTGACGTGGTCATCTCTGTTGAAAGTACGTATACAAATGAAAAACTTACGGTGAAACTCATTGTTGCCGTGTCATGGCTTGTACATGCAACTTCTGGGCTCACTTGGTAAGAGATTAACGTTGTGTCTTGATACAGGTTTGCTGCAATAATCATAACAAGTATCATAGTAACAACCATTACAACAAGCCAGATAATAATGTACATATTCTATACGTAATACCTTTATAAATAATAACCATTTGGACACTCAGATCGCAGAAAGAGCAACGTTATCTCTATTTTTTCTATTTACCCGTAAACGAATTACGTCCCTTGGACATAAAATGTCAACGAGTATCATTTTGCGTGCCAATGAGTGCCAGTGGCATTTCTGACGTGGTCATCTCTGTTGAAAGTACGTATACAAATGAAAAACTTACGGTGAAACTCATTGTTGCCGTGTCATGGCTTGTACATGCAACATCTTGGCTCACTTGGTAAGAGATTAACGTTGTGACTTGATACAGGTTTGCTGCAATAATCATAACAAGTATCATAGTAACAACCATTACAACACGCCAGATAATAATGTACATATTCTATACGTAATACCTTTATAAATAATAACCATTTGGACACTCAGATCGCAGAAAGAGCAACGTTATCACTATTTTTTCTATTTACCCGTAAACGAATTACGTCCCTTGGACATAAAATGTCAACGAGTATCATTTTGCGTGCCATAGAGTGCCAGTGGCATTTCTGACGTGGTCATCTCTGTTGAAAGTACGTATACAAATGAAAAACTTACGGTGAAAGTCATTGTTGCCGTGTCATGGCTTGTACATGCAACTTCTGGGCTCACTTGGTAAGAGATTAACGTTGTGTCTTGATACAGGTTTGCTGCAATAATCATAACAAGTATCATAGTAACAACCATTACAACACGCCAGATAATATTGTACATATTCTATACGTAATACCTTTATAAATAATAACCATTTGGACACTCAGATCGCAGAAAGAGCAACGCTATCTCTATTTTTTCTATTTACCCGTAAACGAATTACGTCCATTGGACATAAAATGTCAACGAGTATCATTTTGCGTGCCATAGAGTGCCAGTGGCATTTCTGACGTGGTCATCTCTGTTGAAAGTACGTATACAAATGAAAAACTTACGGTGAAACTCATTGTTGCCGTGTCATGGCTTGTACATGCAACTTCTGGGCTCACTTGGTAAGAGATTAACGTTGTGTCTTGATACAGGTTTGCTGCAATAATCATAACAAGTATCATAGTAACAACCATTACAACACGCCAGATAATAATGTACATATTCTATACGTAATACCTTTATAAATAATAACCATTTGACACTCAGATCGCAGAAAGAGCAACGTTATCTCTATTTTTTCTATTTACCCGTAAACGAATTACGTCCCTTGGACATAAAATGTCAACGAGTATCATTTTGCGTGCCATAGAGTGCCAGTGGCATTTCTGACGTGGTCATCTCTGTTGAAAGTACGTATACAAATGAAAAACTTACGGTGAAACTCATTGTTGCCGTGTCATGGCTTGTACATGCAACTTCTGGGCTCACTTGGTAAGAGATTAACGTTGTGTCTTGATACAGGTTTGCTGTAATAATCATAACAAGTATCATAGTAACAACCATTACAACACGCCAGATAATAATGTACATATTCTTTACGTAATACCTTTATAAATAATAACCATTTGGACACTCAGATCGCAGAAAGAGCAACGTTATCTCTATTTTTTCTATTTACCCGTAAACGAATTACGTCCCTTGGACATAAAATGTCAACGAGTATCATTTTGCGTGCCATAGAGTGCCAGTGGCATTTCTGACGTGGTCATCTCTGTTGAAAGTACGTATACAAATGAAAAACTTACGGTGAAACTCATTGTTGCCGTGTCATGGCTTGTACATGCAACTTCTGGGCTCACTTGGTAAGAGATTAACGTTGTGTCTTGATACAGGTTTGCTGCAATAATCATAACAAGTATCATAGTAACAACCATTACAACACGCCAGATAATAATGTACATATTGTATACGTAATACCTTTATAAATAATAACCATTTGGACACTCAGATCGCAGAAAGAGCAACGTTATCTCTATTTTTTCTATTTACCCTTAAACGAATTACGTCCCTTGGACATAAAATGTCAACGAGTATCATTTTGCGTGCCATAGAGTGCCAGTGGCATTTCTGACGTGGTCATCTCTGTTGAAAGTACGTATACAAATGAAAAACTTACGGTGAAACTCATTGTTGCCGTGTCATGGCTTGTACATGCAACTTCTGGGCTCACTTGGTAAGAGATTAACGTTGTGTCTTGATACAGGTTTGCTGCAATAATCATAACAAGTATCATAGTAACAACCATTACAACACGCCAGATAATAATGTACATATTCTATACGTAATACCTTTATAAATAATAACCATTTGGACACTCAGATCGCAGAAAGAGCAACGTTATCTCTATTTTTTCTATTTACCCGTAAACGAATTACGTCCCTTGGACATAAAATGTCAACGAGTATCATTTTGCATGCCATAGAGTGCCAGTGGCATTTCTGACGTGGTCATCTCTGTTGAAAGTACGTATACAAATGAAAAACTTACGGTGAAACTCATTGTTGCCGTGTCATGGCTTGTACATGCAACTTCTGGGCTCACTTGGTAAGAGATTAACGTTGTGTCTTGATACAGGTTTGCTGCAATAATCATAACAAGTATCATAGTAACAACCATTACAACACGCCAGATAATAATGTACATATTCTTTACGTAATACCTTTATAAATAATAACCATTTGGACACTCAGATCGCAGAAAGAGCAACGTTATCTCTATTTTTTCTATTTACCCGTAAACGAATTACGTCCCTTGGACATAAAATGTCAACGAGTATCATTTTGCGTGCCATAGAGTGCCAGTGGCATTTCGGACGTGGTCATCTCTGTTGAAAGTACGTATACAAATGAAAAACTTACGGTGAAACTCATTGTTGCCGTGTCATGGCTTGTACATGCAACTTCTGGGCTCACTTGGTAAGAGATTAACGTTGTGTCTTGATACAGGTTTGCTGCAATAATCATAACAAGTATCATAGTAACAACCATTACAACACGCCAGATAATAATGTACATATTCTATACGTAATACCTTTATAAATAATAACCATTTGGACACTCAGATCGCAGAAAGAGCAACGTTATCTCTATTTTTTCTATTTACCCGTAAACGAATTACGTCCCTTGGACATAAAATGTCAACGAGTATCATTTTGCGTGCCATAGAGTGCCAGTGGCATTTCTGACGTGGTCATCTCTGTTGAAAGTACGTATACAAATGAAAAACTTACGGTGAAACTCATTGTTGCCGTGTCATGGCTTGTACATGCAACTTCTGGGCTCACTTGGTAAGAGATTAACGTTGTGTCTTGATACAGGTTTGCTGCAATAATCATAACAAGTATCATAGTAACAACCATTACAACACGCCAGATAATAATGTACATATTCTATACGTAATACCTTTATAAATAATAACCATTTGGACACTCAGATCGCAGAAAGAGCAACGTTATCTCTATTTTTTCTATTTACCCGTAAACGAATTACGTCCCTTGGACATAAAATGTCAACGAGTATCATTTTGCGTGCCATAGAGTGCCAGTGGCATTTCTGACGTGGTCATCTCTGTTGAAAGTACGTATACAAATGAAAAACTTACGGTGAAACTCATTGTTGCCGTGTCATGGCTTGTACATGCAACTTCTGGGCTCACTTGGTAAGAGATTAACGTTGTGTCTTGATACAGGTTTGCTGCAATAATCATAACAAGTATCATAGTAACAACCATTACAACACGCCAGATAATAATGTACATATTCTTTACGTAATACCTTTATAAATAATAACCATTTGGACACTCAGATCGCAGATAGAGCAACGTTATCTCTATGTTTTCTATTTACCCGTAAGCGAATTACGTCCCTTGGACATAAAATGTCAACGAGTATCATTTTGCGTGCCATAGAGTGCCAGTGGCATTTCTGACGTGGTCATCTCTGTTGAAAGTACGTGGCATTTCTGACGTGGTCATCTCTGTTGAAAGTACGTATACAAATGAAAAACTTACGGTGAAACTCATTGTTGCCGTGTCATGGCTTGTACATGCAACTTCTGGGCTCACTTGGTAAGAGATTAACGTTGTGTCTTGATACAGGTTTGCTGCAATAATCATAACAAGTATCATAGTAACAACCATTACAACACGCCAGATAATAATGTACATATTCTTTACGTAATACCTTTATAAATAATAACCATTTGGACACTCAGATCGCAGAAAGAGCAACGTTATCTCTATGTTTTCTATTTACCCGTAAACGAATTACGTCCCTTGGACATAAAATGTCAACGAGTATCATTTTGCGTGCCATAGAGTGCCAGTGGCATTTCTGACGTGGTCATCTCTGTTGAAAGTACGTATACAAATGAAAAACTTACGGTGAAACTCAATGTTGCCGTGTCATGGCTTGTACATGCAACTTCTTGGCTCACTTGGTAAGAGATTAACGTTGTGTCTTGATACAGGTTTGCTGCAATAATCATAACAAGTATCATAGTAACAACCATTACAACACGCCAGATAATAATGTACATATTCTTTACGTAATACCTTTATAAATAATAACCATTTGGACACTCAGATCGCAGAAAGAGCAACGTTATCTCTATTTTTTCTATTTACCCGTAAACGAATTACGTCCCTTGGACATAAAATGTCAACGAGTATCATTTTGCGTGCCATAGAGTGCCAGTGGCATTTCTGACGTGGTCATCGCTGTTGAAAGTACGTATACAAATGAAAAACTTACGGTGAAACTCATTGTTGCCGTGTCATGGCTTGTACATGCAACTTCTGGGCTCACTTGGTAAGAGATTAACGTTGTGTCTTGATACAGGTTTGCTGCAATAATCATAACAAGTATCATAGTAACAACCATTACAACACGCCAGATAATAATGTACATATTCTATACGTAATACCTTTATAAATAATAACCATTTGGACACTCAGATCGCAGAAAGAGCAACGTTATCTCTATTTTTTTCTATTTACCCGTAAACGAATTACGTCCCTTGGACATAAAATGTCAACGAGTATCATTTTGCGTGCCATAGGGTGCCAGTGGCATTTCTGACGTGGTCATCTCTGTTGAAAGTACGTATACAAATGAAAAACTTACGGTGAAACTCATTGTTGCCGTGTCATGGCTTGTACATGCAACTTCTGGGCTCACTTGGTAAGAGATTAACGTTGTGTCTTGATACAGGTTTGCTGCAATAATCATAACAAGTATCATAGTAACAACCATTACAACACGCCAGATAATAATGTACATATTCTTTACGTAATACCTTTATAAATAATAACAATTTGGACACTCAGATCGCAGAAAGAGCAACGTTATCTCTATTTTTTCTATTTACCCGTAAACGAATTACGTCCCTTGGACATAACATGTCAACGAGTATCATTTTGCGTGCCATAGAGTGCCAGTGGCATTTCTGACGTGGTCATCTCTGTTGAAAGTACGTATACAAATGAAAAACTTACGGTGAAACTCATTGTTGCCGTGTCATGGCTTGTACATGCAACTTCTGGGCTCACTTGGTAAGAGATTAACGTTGTGTCTTGATACAGGTTTGCTGCAATAATCATAACAAGTATCATAGTAACAACCATTACAACACGCCAGATAATAATGTACATATTGTATACGTAATACCTTTATAAATAATAACCATTTGGACACTCAGATCGCAGAAAGAGCAACGTTATCTCTATTTTTTCTATTTACCCGTAAACGAATTACGTCCCTTGGACATAAAATGTCAACGAGTATCATTTTGCGTGCCATAGAGTGCCAGTGGCATTTCTGACGTGGTCATCTCTGTTGAAAGTACGTATACAAATGAAAAACTTACGGTGAAACTCATTGTTGCCGTGTCATGGCTTGTACATGCAACTTCTGGGCTCACTTGGTAAGAGATTAACGTTGTGTCTTGATACAGGTTTGCTGCAATAATCATAACAAGTATCATAGTAACAACCATTACAACACGCCAGATAATAATGTACATATTCTATACGTAATACCTTTATAAATAATAACCATTTGGACACTCAGATCGCAGAAAGAGCAACGGTATCTCTATTTTTTCTATTTACCCGTAAACGAATTACGTCCATTGGACATAAAATGTCAACGAGTATCATTTTGCGTGCCATAGAGTGCCAGTGACATTTCTGACGTGGTCATCTCTGTTGAAAGTATGTATACAAATGAAAAACTTACGGTGAAACTCATTGTTGCCGTGTCATGGCTTGTACATGCAACTTCTGGGCTCACTTGGTAAGAGATTAACGTTGTGTCTTGATACAGGTTTGCTGCAATAATCATAACAAGTATCATAGTAACAACCATTACAACACGCCAGATAATAATGTACATATTCTATACGTAATACCTTTATAAATAATAACCATTCGGACACTCAGATCGCAGAAAGAGCAACGTTATCTCTATTTTTTTTATTTACCCGTAAACGAATTACGTCCCTTGGACATAAAATGTCAACGAGTATCATTTTGCGTGCCATAGAGTGCCAGTGGCATTTCTGACGTGGTCATCTCTGTTGAAAGTACGTATACAAATGAAAAACTTACGGTGAAACTCATTGTTGCCGTGTCATGGCTTGTACATGCAACTTCTGGGCTCACTTGGTAAGAGATTAACGTTGTTTCTTGATACAGGTTTGCTGCAATAATCATAACAAGTATCATAGTAACAACCATTACAACACGCCAGATAATAATGTACATATTCTATACGTAATACCTTTATAAATAATAACCATTTGGACACTCAGATCGCAGAAAGAGCAACGTTATCTCTATTTTTTCTATTTACCCGTAAACGAATTACGTCCCTTGGACATAAAATGTCAACGAGTATCATTTTGCGTGCCATAGAGTGCCAGTGGCATTTCTGACGTGGTCATCTCTGTTGAAAGTACGTATACAAATGAAAAACTTACGGTGAAACTCATTGTTGCCGTGTCATGGCTTGTTCATGCAACTTCTGGGCTCACTTGGTAAGAGATTAACGTTGTGTCTTGATACAGGTTTGCTGCAATAATCATAACAAGTATCATAGTAACAACCATTACAACACGCCAGATAATAATGTACATATTCTATACGTAATACCTTTATAAATAATAACCATTTGGACACTCAGATCGCAGAAAGAGCAACGTTATCTCTATTTTTTCTATTAACCCGTAAACGAATTACGTCCCTTGGACATAAAATGTCAACGAGTATCATTTTGCGTGCCATAGAGTGCCAGTGGCATTTCTGACGCGGTCATCTCTGTTGAAAGTACGTATACAAATGAAAAACTTACGGTGAAACTCATTGTTGCCGTGTCATGGCTTGCACATGTAACTTCTGGGCTCACTTGGTAAGAGATTAACGTTGTGTCTTGATACAGGTTTGCTGCAATAATCATAACAAGTATCATAGTAACAACCATTACAACACGCCAGATAATAATGTACATATTCTATACGTAATACCTTTATAAATAATAACCATTTGGACACTCAGATCGCAGAAAGAGCAACGTTATCTCTATTTTTTCTATTTACCCGTAAACGAATTACGTCCCTTGGACATAAAATGTCAACGAGTATCATTTTGCGTGCCATAGAGTGCCAGAGGCATTTCTGACGTGGTCATCTCTGTTGAAAGTACGTATACAAATGAAAAACTTACGGTGAAACTCATTGTTGCCGTGTCATGGCTTGTACATGCAACTTCTGTGCTCACTTGGTAAGAGATTAACGTTGTGTCTTGATACAGGTTTGCTGCAATAATCATAACAAGTATCATAGTAACAACCATTACAACACGCCAGATAATAATGTACATATTCTATACGTAATACCTTTATAAATAATAACCATTTGGACACTCAGATCGCAGAAAGAGCAACGTTATCTCTATTTTTTCTATTTACCCGTAAACGAATTACGTCCCTTGGACATAAAATATCAACGAGTATCATTTTGCGTGCCATAGGGTGCCAGTGGCATTTCTGACGTGGTCATCTCTGTTGAAAGTACGTATACAAATGAAAAACTTACGGTGAAACTCATTGTTGCCGTGTCATGGCTTGTACATGCAACTTCTGGGCTCACTTGGTAAGAGATTAACGTTATGTCTTGATACAGGTTTGCTGCAATAATCATAACAAGTATCATAGTAACAACCATTACAACACGCCAGATAATAATGTACATATTCTTTACGTAATACCTTTATAAATAATAACCATTTGGACACTCAGATCGCAGAAAGAGCAACGTTATCTCTATTTTTTCTATTTACCCGTAAACGAATTACGTCCCTTGGACATAAAATGTCAACGAGTATCATTTTGCGTGCCATAGAGTGCCAGTGGCATTTCTGACGTGGTCATCTCTGTTAAAAATACGTATACAAATGAAAAACTTACGGTGAAACTCATTGTTGCCGTGTCATGGCTTGTACATGCAACTTCTGGGCTCACTTGGTAAGAGATTAACGTTGCGTCTTGATACAGGTTTGCTGCAATAATCATAACAAGTATCATAGTAACAACCATTACAACACGCCAGATAATATTGTACATATTCTATACGTAATACCTTTATAAATAATAACCATTTGGACACTCAGATCGCAGAAAGAGCAACGTTATCTCTATTTTTTCTATTTACCCGTAAACGAATTACGTCCCTTGGACATAAAATGTCAACGAGTATCATTTTGCGTGCCATAGAGTGCCAGTGGCATTTCTGACGTGGTCATCTCTGTTGAAAGTACGTATACAAATGAAAACTTACGGTGAAACTCATTGTTGCCGTGTCATGGCTTGTACATGCACTTCTGGCTCACTAGGTAAGAGATTGACGTTGTCTTGATACAGGTTTGCTGCAATAATCATAACAAGTATCATAGTAACAACCATTACAACACGCCAGATAATAATGTACATATTCTATACGTAATACCTTTATAAATAATAACCATTTGGACACTCAGATCGCAGAAAGAGCAACGTTATCTCTATTTTTTCTATTTACCCGTAAACGAATTACGTCCCTTGGACATAAAATGTCAACGAGTATCATTTTGCGTGCCATAGAGTGCCAGTGGCATTTCTGACGTGGTCATCTCTGTTGAAAGTACGTATACAAATGAAAAACTTACGGTGAAACTCATTGTTGCCGTGTCATGGCTTGTACATGCAACTTCTGGCTCACTTGGTAAGAGATTAACGTTGTGTTTTGATACAGGTTTGCTGCAATAATCATAACAAGTATCATAGTAACAACCATTACAACACGCCAGATAATAATGTACATATTCTTTACGTAATACCTTTATAAATAATAACCATTTGGTCACTCAGATCGCAGAAAGAGCAACGTTATCTCTATTTTTTCTATTTACCGGTAAACGAATTACGTCCC
The DNA here is from genome assembly GCA_037043455.1 of Cyrtodaria siliqua. Taxonomy (NCBI): domain Eukaryota; kingdom Metazoa; phylum Mollusca; class Bivalvia; order Adapedonta; family Hiatellidae; genus Cyrtodaria; species Cyrtodaria siliqua. The sequence goes on along the minus strand of JAWPHD010010987.1, from coordinate 34,348 downwards.
TTGGACATAAAATGTCAACGAGTATCATTTTGCGTGCCATAGAGTGCCAGTGGCATTTCTGACGTGGTCATCTCTGTTGAAAGTACGTATACAAATGAAAAACTTACGGTGAAACTCATTGTTGCCGTGTCATGGCTTGTCCATGCAACTTCTTGGCTCACTTGGTAAGAGATTAACGTTGTGTCTTGATACAGGTTTGCTGCAATAATCATAACAAGTATCATAGTAACAACCATTACAACATGCCAGATAATAATGTACATATTCTATACGTAATACCTTTATAAATAATAACCATTTGGACACTCAGATCGCAGATAGAGCAACGTTATCTCTATTTTTTCTAATTACCCGTAAACGATTTACGTCCCTTGGACATAAAATGTCAACGAGTATCATTTTGCGTGCCATAGAGTGCCAGTGGCATTTCTGACGTGGTCATCTCTGTTGAAAGTACGTATACAAATGAAAAACTTACGGTGAAACTCATTGTTGCCGTGTCATGGCTTGTACATGCAACTTCTGGGCTCACTTGGTAAGAGATTAACGTTGTGTCTTGATACAGGTTTGCTGCAATAATCATAACAAGTATCATAGTAACAACCATTACAACACGCCAGATAATAATGTACATATTCTATACGTAATACCTTTATAAATAATAACCATTTGGACACTCAGATCGCAGAAAGAGCAACATTATCTCTATTTTTTCTATTTACCCGTAAACGAATTACGTCCCTTGGACATAAATGTCAACAAGAAACATTTTGCGTGCCATAGAGTGCCAGTGGCATTTCTGACGTGGTCATCTCTGTAGAAAGTACGTATACAAATGAAAAACTTACGGTGAAACTCATTGTTGCCGTGTCATGGCTTGTACATGCAACTTCTGGGCTCACTTGGTAAGAGATTAACGTTGTGTCTTGATACAGGTTTGCTGCAATAATCATAACAAGTATCATAGTAACAACCATTACAACACGCCAGATAATAATGTACATATTCTTTACGTAATACCTTTATAAATAATAACCATTTGGACACTCAGATCGCAGAAAGAGCAACGTTATCTCTATTTTTTCTATTTACCCGTAAACGAATTACGTCCCTTGGACATAAAATGTCAACGAGTATCATTTTGCGTGCGAAGAGTGCCAGTGGCATTTCTGACGTGGTCATCTCTGTTGAAAGTACGTATACAAATGAAAAACTTACGGTGAAACTCATTGTTGCCGTGTCATGGCTTGTACATGCAACTTCTGGGCTCACTCGGTAAGAGATTAACGTTGTGTCTTGATACAGGTGTGCTGCAATAATCATAACAAGTATCATAGTAACAACCATTACAACACGCCAGATAATAATGTACATATTCTATACGTAATACCTTTATAAATAATAACCATTTGGACACTCAGATCGCAGAAGAGCAACGTTATCTCTATTTTTTCTATTTACCCGTAAACGAATTACGTCCCTTGGACATAAAATGTCAACGAGTATCATTTTGCGTGCCATAGAGTGCCAGTGGCATTTCTGACGTGGTCATCTCTGTTGAAAGTACGTATACAAATGAAAAACTTACGGTGAAACTCATTGTTGCCGTGTCATGGCTTGTACATGCTACTTCTGGGCTCACTTGGTAAGAGATTAACGTTGTGTCTTGATACAGGTTTGCTGCAATAATCATAACAAGTATCATAGTAACAACCATTACAACACGCCAGATAATAATGTACATATTCTATACGTAATACCTTTATAAATAATAACCATTTGGACACTCAGATCGCAGAAAGAGCAATGTTATCTCTATTTTTTCTATTTACCCGTAACGAATTACGTGCCTTGGACATAAAATGTCAACGAGTATCATTTTGCGTGCCATAGAGTGCCAGTGGCATTCCTGACGTGGTCATCTCTGTTGAAAGTACGTATACAAATGAAAAACTTACGGTTAAATTCATTGTTGCCGTGTCATGGCTTGTACATGCAACTTCTGGGCTCACTTGGTAAGAGATTAACGTTGTGTCTTGATACAGGTTTGCTGCAATAATCATAACAAGTATCATAGTAACAACCATTACAACACGCCAGATAATAATGTACATATTCTATACGTAATACCTTTAAAAATAATAACCATTTGGACACTCAGATCGCAGAAAGAGCAACGTTATCTCTATTTTTTCTATTTACCCGTAAACGAATTACGTCCCTTGGACATAAAATGTCAACGAGTATTATTTTGCGTGCCATAGAGTGCCAGTGGCATTTCTGACGTGGTCATCTCTGTTGAAAGTACGTATACAAATGAAAAACTTACGGTGAAACTCATTGTTGCCGTGTCATGGCTTGTACATGCAACTTCTGGGCTCACTTGGTAAGAGATTAACGTTGTGTCTTGATACAGGTTTGCTGCAATAATCATAACAAGTATCATAGTAACAACCATTACAACACGCCAGATAATATTGTACATATTCTATACGTAATACCTTTATAAATAATAACCATTTGGACACTCAGATGGCAGAAAGAGCAACGTTATCTCTCTTTTTTCTATTTACCCGTAAACGAATTACGTCCCTTGGACATAAAATGTCAACGAGTATCATTTTGCGTGCCATAGAGTGCCAGTGGCATTTCTGACGTGGTCATCTCTGTTGAAAGTACGTATACAAATGAAAAACTTACGGTGAAACTCATTGTTGCCGTGTCATGGCTTGTACATGCAACTTCTGGCTCACTTGGTAAGAGATTAACGTTGTGTCTTGATACAGGTTTGCTGCAATAATCATAACAAGTATTATAGTAACAACCATTACAACACGCCAGATAATAATGTACATATTCTATACGTAATACCTTTATAAATAATAACCATTTGTACACTCAGATCGCAGAAAGAGCAACGTTATCTCTATTTTTTCTATTTACCCGTAAACGAATTACGTCCCTTGGACATAAAATTTCAACGAGTATCATTTGCGTGCCATAGAGTGCCAGTGGCATTTCTGACGTGGTCATCTCTGTTGAAAGTACGTATACAAATGAAAAACTTACGGTGAAACTCATTGTTGCCGTGTCATGGCTTGTACATGCAACTTCTGGGCTCACTTGGTAAGAGATTAACGTTGTGTCTTGATACAGGTTTGCTGCAATAATCATAACAAGTATCATAGTAACAACCATTACAACACGCCAGATAATAATGTACATATTCTTTACGTAATACCTTTATAAATAATAACCATTTGGACACTCAGATCGCAGAAAGAGCAACGTTATCTCTATTTTTTCTATTTACCCGTAAACGAATTACGTCCCTTGGACATAAAATGTCAACGAGTATCATTTTGCGTGCCATAGAGTGCCAGTGGCATTTCTGACGTGGTCATCTCTGTTGAAAGTACGTATACAAATGAAAAACTTACGGTGAAACTCATTGTTGCCGTTTCATGGCTTGTACATGCAACTTCTGGGCTCACTTGGTAAGAGATTAACGTTGTGTCTTGATACAGGTTTGCTGCAATTATCATAACAAGTATCATAGTAACAACCATTACAACACGCCAGATAATAATGTACATATTCTTTACGTAATACCTTTATAAATAATAACCATTTGGACACTCAGATCGCAGAAAGAGCAACGTTATCTCTATTTTTTCTATTTACCCGTAAACGAATTACGTCCCTTGGACATAAAATGTCAACGAGTATCATTTTGCGTGCCATAGAGTGCCAGTGGCATTTCTGACGTGGTCATCTCTGTTGAAAGTACGTATACAAATGAAAAACTTACGGTGAAACTCATTGTTGCCGTGTCATGGCTTGTACATGCAACTTCTGGGCTCACTTGGTAACAGATTAACGTTGTGTCTTGATACAGGTTTGCTGCAATAATCATAACAAGTATCATAGTAACAACCATTACAACACGCCAGATAATAATGTACATATTCTATACGTAATACCTTTATAAATAATAACCATTTGGACACTCAGATCGCAGAAAGAGCAACGTTATCTCTATTTTTTCTATTTACCCGTAAACGAATTACGTCCCTTGGACATAAAATGTCAACGAGTATTATTTTGCGTGTCATAGAGTGCCAGTGGCATTTCTGACGTGGTCATCTCTGTTGAAAGTACGTATACAAATGAAAAACTTACAGTGAAACTCATTGTTGCCGTGTCATGGCTTTTACATGCAACTTCTGGGCTCACTTGGTAAGAGATTAACGTTGTGTCTTGATACAGGTTTGCTGCAATAATCATAACAAGTATCATAGTAACAACCATTACAACACGCCAGATAATAATGTACATATTCTATACGTAATACCTTTATAAATAATAACCATTTGGACACTCAGATCGCAGAAAGAGCAACGTTATCTCTATTTTTTCTATTTACCCGTAAACGAATTACGTCCCTTGGACATAAAATGTCAACGAGTATCATTTTGCGTGCCATAGAGTGCCAGTGGCATTTCTGACGTGGTCATCTCTGTTGAAAGTACGTATACAAATGAAAAACTTACGGTGAAACTCATTGTTGCCGTGTCATGGCTTGTACATGCAACTTCTGGGCTCACTTGGTAAGAGATTAACGTTGTGTCTTGATACAGGTTTGCTGCAATAATCATAACAAGTATCATAGTAACAACCATTACAACACGCCAGATAATAATGTACATATTCTATACGTAATACCTTTATAAATAATAACCATTTGGACACTCAGATCGCAGAAAGAGCAACGTTATCTCTATTTTTTCTATTTACCCGTAAACGAATTACGTCCCTTGGACATAAAATGTCAACGAGTATTATTTTGCGTGCCATAGAGTGCCAGTTGCATTTCTGACGTGGTCATCTCTGTTGAAAGTACGTATACAAATGAAAAACTTACAGTGAAACTCATTGTTGCCGTGTCATGGCTTTTACATGCAACTTCTGGGCTCACTTGGTAAGAGATTAACGTTGTGTCTTGATACAGGTTTGCTGCAATAATCATAACAAGTATCATATTAACAACCATTACAACACGCCAGATAATAATGTACATATTCTTTACGTAATACCTTTATAAATAATAACAATTTGGACACTCAGATCGCAGACAGAGCAACGTTATCTCTATTTTTTCTATTTACCCGTAAACGAATTACGTCCCTTGGACATAAAATGTCAACGAGTATCATTTTGCGTGCCATAGAGTGCCAGTGGCATTTCTGACGTGGTCATCTCTGTTGAAAGTACGTATACAAATGAAAAACTTACGGTGAAACTCATTGTTGACGGGTCATGGCTTGTACATGCAACTTCTGGGCTCACTTGGTAAGAGATTAACGTTGTGTCTTGATAGAGGTTTGCTGCAATAATCATAACAAGTATCATAGTAACAACCATTACAACACGCCAGATAATAATGTACATATTCTATACGTAATACCTTTATAAATAATAACCATTTGGACACTCAGATCGCAGAAAGAGCAACGTTATCTCTATTTTTTCTATTTACCCGTAAACGAATTACGTCCCTTGGACATAAAATGTCAACGAGTATCATTTTGCGTGCCATAGAGTGCCAGTGGCATTTCTGACGTGGTCATCTCTGTTGAAAGTACGTATACAAATGAAAAACTTACGGTGAAACTCATTGTTGCCGTGTCATGGCTTGTACATGCAACTTCTGGGCTCACTTGGTAAGAGATTAACGTTGTGTCTTGATACAGGTTTGCTGCAATAATCATAACAAGTATCATAGTAACAACCATTACAACACGCCAGATAATAATGTACATATTCTATACGTAATACCTTTATAACTAATAACCATTTGGACACTCAGATCGCAGAAAGAGCAACGTTATCTCTATTTTTTCTATATACCCGTAAACGAATTACGTCCCTTGGACATAAAATGTCAACGAGTATCATTTTGCGTGCCATAGAGTGCCAGTGGCATTTCTGACGTGGTCATCTCTGTTGAAAGTACGTAAACAAATGAAAAACTTACGGTGAAACTCATTGTTGCCGTGTCATGGCTTGTACATGCAACTTCTGGGCTCACTTGGTAAGAGATTAACGTTGTGTCTTGATACAGGTTTGCTGCAATAATCATAACAAGTATCATAGTAACAACCATTACAACACGCCAGATAATATTGTACATATTCTATACGTAATACCTTTATAAATAATAACCATTTGGACACTCAGATCGCAGAAAGAGCAACGTTATCTCTATTTTTTCTATTTACCCGTAAACGAATTACGTCCCTTGGACATAAAATGTCAACGAGTATCATTTTGCGTGCCATAGAGTGTCAGTGGCATTTCTGACGTGGTCATCTCTGTTGAAAGTACGTATACAAATGAAAAACTTACGGTGAAACTCATTGTTGCCGTGTCATGGCTTGTACATGCAACTTCTGGGCTCACTTGGTAAGAGATTAACGTTGTGTCTTGATACAGGTTTGCTGCAATAATCATAACAAGTATCATAGTAACAACCATTACAACACGCCAGATAATAATGTACATATTCTATACGTAATACCTTTATAACTAATAACCATTTGGACACTCAGATCGCAGAAAGAGCAACGTTATCTCTATTTTTTCTATATACCCGTAAACGAATTACGTCCCTTGGACATAAAATGTCAACGAGTATCATTTTGCGTGCCATAGAGTGCCAGTGGCATTTCTGACGTGGTCATCTCTGTTGAAAGTACGTAAACAAATGAAAAACTTACGGTGAAACTCATTGTTGCCGTGTCATGGCTTGTACATGCAACTTCTGGGCTCACTTGGTAAGAGATTAACGTTGTGTCTTGATACAGGTTTGCTGCAATAATCATAACAAGTATCATAGTAACAACCATTACAACACGCCAGATAATATTGTACATATTCTATACGTAATACCTTTATAAATAATAACCATTTGCACACTCAGATCGCAGAAAGAGCAACGTTATCTCTATTTTTTCTATTTACCCGTAAACGAATTACGTCCCTTGGACATAAAATGTCAACGAGTATCATTTTGCGTGCCATAGAGTGTCAGTGGCATTTCTGACGTGGTCATCTCTGTTGAAAGTACGTATACAAATGAAAAACTTACGGTGAAACTCATTGTTGCCGTGTCATGGCTTGTACATGCAACTTCTGGGCTCACTTGGTAAGAGATTAACGTTGTGTCTTGATACGATTTGCTGCAATAATCATAACAAGTATCATAGTAACAACCATTACAACACGCCAGATAATAATGTACATATTCTATACGTAATACCTTTATAAATAATAACCATTTGGACACTCAGATCGCAGAAAGAGCAACGTTATCTCTATTTTTTCTATTTACCCGTAAACGAATTACGTCCCTTGGACATAAAATGTCAACGAGTATCATTTTGCATGCCATAGAGTGCCAGTGGCATTTCTGACGTGGTCATCTCTGTTGAAAGTACGTATACAAATGAAAAACTTACGGTGAAACTCATTGTTGCCGTGTCATGGCTTGTACATGCAACTTCTGGGCTCACTTGGTAAGAGATTAACGTTGTGTCTTGATACAGGTTTGCTGCAATAATCATAACAAGTATCATAGTAACAACCATTACAACACGCCAGATAATAATGTACATATTCTATACGTAATACCTTTATAAATAATAACCATTTGGACACTCAGATCGCAGAAAGAGCAACGTTATCTCTATTTTTTCTATTTACCCGTAAACGAATTACGTCCCTTGGACATAAAATGTCAACGAGTATCATTTTGCGTGCCATAGAGTGCCAGTGGCATTTCTGACGTGGTCATCTCTGTTGAAAGTACGTATACAAATGAAAAACTTACGGTGAAACTCATTGTTGCCGTGTCATGGCTTGTACATGCTACTTCTGGGCTCACTTGGTAAGAGATTAACGTTGTGTCTTGATACAGGTTTGCTGCAATAATCATAACAAGTATCATAGTAACAACCATTACAACACGCCAGATAATAATGTACATATTCTTTACGTAATACCTTTATAAATAATAACCATTTGGACACTCAGATCGCAGAAAGAGCAACGTTATCTCTATTTTTTTTTCTATTTCCCCGTAAACGAATTACGTCCCTTGGACATAAAATGTCAACGAGTATCATTTTGCGTGCCATAGACTGCCAGTGGCATTTCTGACGTGGTCATCTCTGTTGAAAGTACGTATACAAATGAAAAACTTACGGTGAAACTCATTGTTGCCGTGTCATGGCTTGTACATGCAACTTCTGGGCTCACTTGGTAAGAGATTAACGTTGTGTCTTGATACAGGTTTGCTGCAATAATCATAACAAGTATCATAGTAACAACCATTACAACACGCCAGATAATAATGTACATATTCTATACGTAATACCTTTAAAAATAATAACCATTTGGACACTCAGATCGCAGAAAGAGCAACGTTATCTCTATTTTTTCTATTTACCCGTAAACGAATTACGTCCCTTGAACATAAAATGTCAACGAGTATCATTTTGCGTGCCATAGAGTGCCAGTGGCATTTCTGACGTGGTCATCTCTGTTGAAAGTACGTATACAAATGAAAAACTTACGGTGAAACTCATTGTTGCCGTGTCATGGCTTGTACATGCAACTTCTGGGCTCACTTGGTAAGAGATTAACGTTGTGTCTTGATAATAATATAATAATAATAATAATAATAATAATAATAATAAATTCTTTATTTCATGAAGGTACAACTCATTAAGATTATACAAACAATTGCACAACACTTATCTTCCATGAGGCCTTCTGATAACAACAGCAACTTATAAACAATAGCAAGTGAATACATGCACGTAACATTAATAATATGTTTCAAGCTGGCATTAAAAACAAGTATTCACTACTAACACAACTTAATTTGAGCAGAACACCTGTTATCTTGAAATAGAAATAATTTATAATTGTGTTTGAAAGCATAAATAGAAACAGAAGTCCGGATATTTTCTGGGATTGAATTCCAAGTCCGCATGGCAACATAGGTAAAAGATTGTTTTAAATATTCGGATTTAGGTCTAGGATGCTTAATGTCATGTTTAATGCATGATCTTAAATTATATCTGCTATTTTCAGAAAATGTTATTAATTTACTTATGTATATTGGTGTAAGATTATGAGTTGCTTTATAAACTAAAACACCTACTTGAAATTTACATCTTGTTTCAAATGACATCCAATTTAACTCATTGAAAAGATTTGCAGAAGGTGTATGTAAAGGTTTTATCAAAATCCAGCGTGCGATGCTTTTTTGTAAAGTAACAACCTTTGTAAAATTTAATTTAGTACAATTACTCCAGAGGATAGATCCATAATCAAATATTGGAACTAAATATGCATTATAGAATAGCTTTTTCATATCAAGTGTCAAATATTTAGATATTCGTCTTAAAAGAGTGAATTTACTCGATATATGATTACAGACTTTGCTTATCTGAACATCCCACTTTAGATGTTGATCTATTGTAATTCCGAGAAGTTTTTGAGAAGACACTGATTGTATCAGGCAATTATCTATCGAAAGCGTGAGTTTACGAGAATGGTTTATTTTATATTTTGAACCTAATAGCATACATGTTGTTTTTGTAGGATTTATAACCATGTTATTTATAGTGCACCATTTATTTATGTTATTTAAGTCAGTTTGTAATTTATTCTCAATGGATGACACATCCAGCCCTGATGTATGTAGCGTGGAGTCATCAGCATACATGTCAACTGAAGCTTCTTTGGAAGCTAAAGGTAGATCATTTACATAAATCAAGAACAAAAGTGGTCCTAGGATAGATCCCTGAGGGACACCTGATTTGATGATTCTCTCCTCAGATTGATACTGTCCAACTCTGACTACTTGTGTCCTGTTAGACAGATATGACTGAAACCAACGTATTGTTAAAGTCGAAAAATGATACAAATTACAGGTTTGCTGCAATAATCATAACAAGTATCATAGTAACAACCATTACAACACGCCAGATAATAATGTACATATTCTTTACGTAATACCTTTATAAATAATAACCATTTGGACACTCAGATCGCAGAAAGAGCAACGTTATCTCTATTTTTTCTATTTACCCGTAAACGAATTACGTCCCTTGGACATAACATGTCAACGAGTATCATTTTGCGTGCCATAGAGTGCCAGTGGCATTTCTGACGTGGTCATCTCTGTTGAAAGTACGTATACAAATGAAAAACTTACGGTGAAACTCATTGTTGCCGTGTCATGGCTTGTACATGCAACTTCTGGGCTCACTTGGTAAGAGATTAACGTTGTGTCTTGATACAGGTTTGCTGCAATAATCATAACAAGTATCATAGTAACAGCCATTACAACACGCCAGATAATAATGTACATATTCTATACGTAATACCTTTATAAATAATAACCATTTGGACAATCAGATCGCAGAAAGAGCAACGTTATCTCTATTTTTTCTATTTACCCGTAAACGAATTACGTCCCTTGGACATAAAATGTCAACGAGTATCATTTTGCGTGCCATAGAGTGCCAGTGGCATTTCTGACGTGGTCATCTCTGTTGAAAGTACGTATACAAATGAAAAACTTACGGTGAAACTCATTGTTGCCGTGTCATGGCTTGTACATGCTACTTCTGGGCTCACTTGGTAAGAGATTAACGTTGTGTCTTGATACAGGTTTGCTGCAATAATCATAACAGGTATCATAGTAACAACCATTACAACACGCCAGATAATAATGTACATATTCTATACGTAATACCTTTATAAATAATAACCATTTGGACACTCAGATCGCAGAAAGAGCAACGTTATCTATATTTTTTCTATTTACCCGTAAACGAATTACGTCCCTTGGACATAAAATGTCAACGAGTATCATTTTGCGTGCCATAGACTGCCAGTGGCATTTCTGACGTGGTCATCTCTGTTGAAAGTACGTATACAAATGAAAAACTTACGGTGAAACTCATTGTTGCCGTGTCATGGCTTGTACATGCAACTTCTGGGCTCACTTGGTAAGAGATTAACGTTGTGTCTTGATACAGGTTTGCTGCAATAATCATAACAAGTATCATAGTAACAACCATTACAACACGCCAGATAATAATGTACATATTCTATACGTAATACCTTTATAAATAATAACCATTTGGACACTCAGATCGCAGAAAGAGCAACGTTATCTCTATTTTTTCTATTTACCCGTAAACGAATTACGTCCCTTGGACATAAAATGTCAACGAGTATCATTTTGCGTGCCATAGACTGCCAGTGGCATTTCTGATGTGGTCATCTCTGTTGAAAGTACGTATACAAATGAAAAACTTACGGTGAAACTCATTGTTGCCGTGTCATGGCTTGTACATGCAACTTCTGGGCTCACTTGGTAAGAGATTAACGTTGTGTCTTGATACAGGTTTGCTGCAATAATCATAACAAGTATCATAGTAACAACCATTACAACACGCCAGATAATATTGTACATATTCTATACGTAATACCTTTATAAATAATAACCATTTGGACACTCAGATCGCAGAAAGAGAAACGTTATCTCTATTTTTTCTATTTACCCGTAAACGAATTACGTCCCTTGGACATAAAATGTCAACGAGTATCATTTTGCGTGCCATAGAGTGCCAGTGGCATTTCTGACGTGGTCATCTCTGTTGAAAGTACGTATACAAATGAAAAACATACGGTGAAACTCATTGTTGTCGTGTCATGGCTTGTACATGCAACTTCTGGGCTCACTTGGTAAGAGATTAACGTTGTGTCTTGATACAGGTTTGCTGCAATAATCATAACAAGTATCATAGTAACAACCATTACAACACGCCAGATAATATTGTACATATTCTATACGTAATACCTTTATAAATAATAACCATTTGGACACTCAGATCGCAGAAAGAGAAACGTTATCTCTATTTTTTCTATTTACCCGTAAACGAATTACGTCCCTTGGACATAAAATGTCAACGAGTATCATTTTGCGTGCCATAGAGTGCCAGTGGCATTTCTGACGTGGTCATCTCTGTTGAAAGTACGTATACAAATGAAAAACATACGGTGAAACTCATTGTTGCCGTGTCATGGCTTGTACATGCAACTTCTGGGCTCACTTGGTAAGAGATTAACGTTGTGTCTTGATACAGGTTTGCTGCAATAATCATAACAAGTATCATAGTAACAACCATTACAACACGCCAGATAATAATGTACATATTCTATACGTAATACCTTTATAAATAATAACCATTTGGACACTCAGATCGCAGAAAGAGCAACGTTATCTCTATTTTTTCTAATTACCCGTAAACGAATTACGTCCCTTGGACATAAAATGTCAACGAGTATCATTTTGCGTGCCATAGAGTGCCAGTGGCATTTCTGACGTGGTCATCTCTGTTGAAAGTACGTATACAAATGAAAAACTTACGGTGAAACTCATTGTTGCCGTGTCATGGCTGGTACATGCAACTTCTGGGCTCACTTGGTAGGAGATTAACGTTGTGTCTTGATACAGGTTTGCTGCAATAATCATAACAAGTATCATAGTAACAACCATTACAACACGCCAGATAATATTGTACATATTCTATACGTAATACCTTTATAAATAATAACCATTTGGACACTCAGATCGCAGAAAGAGCAACGTTATCTCTATTTTTTCTATTTACCCGTAAACGAATTACGTCCCTTGGACATAAAATGTCAACGAGTATCATTTTGCGTGCCATAGAGTGCCAGTGGCATTTCTGACGTGGTCATCTCTGTTGAAAGTACGTATACAAATGAAAAACTTACGGTGAAACTCATTGTTGCCGTGTCATGGCTTGTACATGCAACTTCTGGGCTCACTTGGTAACAGATTAACGTTGTGTCTTGATACAGGTTTGCTGAAATAATCATAACAAGTATCATAGTAACAACCATTACAACACGCCAGATAATAATGTACATATTCTATACGTAATACCTTTATAAATAATAACCATTTGGACACTCAGATCGCAGAAAGAGCAACGTTATCTCTATTTTTTCTATTTACCCGTAAACGAATTACGTCCCTTGGACATAAAATGTCAACGAGTATCATTTTGCGTGCCATAGAGTGCCAGTGGCATTTCTGACGTGGTCATCTCTGTTGAAAGTACGTATACAAATGAAAAACATACGGTGAAACTCATTGTTGCCGTGTCATGGCTTGTACATGAAACTTCTGGGCTCACTTGGTAAGAGATTAACGTTGTGTCTTGATACAGGTTTGCTGCAATAATCATAACAAGTATCATAGTAACAACCATTACAACACGCCAGATAATAATGTACATATTCTATACGTAATACCTTTATAAATAATAACCATTTGGACACTCAGATCGCAGAAAGAGCAACGTTATCTCTATTTTTTCTAATTACCCGTAAACGAATTACGTCCCTTGGACATAAAATGTCAACGAGTATCATTTTGCGTGCCATAGAGTGCCAGTGGCATTTCTGACGTGGTCATCTCTGTTGAAAGTACGTATACAAATGAAAAACTTACGGTGAAACTCATTGTTGCCGTGTCATGGCTTGTACATGCAACTTCTGGGCTCACTTGGTAAGAGATTAACGTTGTGTCTTGATACAGGTTTGCTGCAATAATCATAACAAGTATCATAGTAACAACCATTACAACACGCCAGATAATATTGTACATATTCTATACGTAATACCTTTATAAATAATAACCATTTGGACACTCAGATCGGAGAAAGAGCAACGTTATCTCTATTTTTTCTATTTACCCGTAAACGAATTACGTCCCTTGGACATAAAATGTCAACGAGTATCATTTTGCGTGCCATAGAGTGCCAGTGGCATTTCTGACGTGGTCATCTCTGTTGAAATTACGTATACAAATGAAAAACTTACGGTGAAACTCATTGTTGCCGTGTCATGGCTTGTACATGCAAACTTCTGGGCTCACTTGGTAACAGATTAACGTTGTGTCTTGATACAGGTTTGCTGAAATAATCATAACAAGTATCATAGTAACAACCATTACAACACGCCAGATAATAATGTACATATTCTATACGTAATACCTTTATAAATAATAACCATTTGGACACTCAGATGCAGAAAGAGCAACGTTATCTCTATTTTTTCTATTTACCCGTAAACGAATTACGTCCCTTGGACATAAAATGTCAACGAGTATCATTTTGCGTGCCATAGTGTGCCAGTGGCATTTCTGACGTGGTCATCTCTGTTGAAAGTACGTATACAAATGAAAAACTTACGGTGAAACTCATTGTTGCCGTGTCATGGCTTGTACATGCAACTTCTGGGCTCACTTGGTAAGAGATTAACGTTGTGTCTTGATACAGGTTTGCTGCAATAATCATAACAAGTATCATAGTAACAACCATTACAACACGCCAGATAATAATGTACATATTCTATACGTAATACCTTTATAAATAATAACCATTTGGACACTCAGATCGCAGAAAGAGCAACGTTATCTCTATTTTTTCTATTTCCCCGTAAACGAATTACGTCCCTTGGACATAAAATGTCAACGAGTATCATTTTGCGTGCCAAAGACTGCCAGTGGCATTTCTGACGTGGTCATCTCTGTTGAAAGTACGTATACAAATGAAAAACTTACGGTGAAACTCATTGTTGCCGTGTCATGGCTTGTACATGCAACTTCTGGGCTCACTTGGTAAGAGATTAACGTTGTGTCTTGATACAGGTTTGCTGCAATAATCATAACAAGTATCATAGTAACAACCATTACAACTCGCCAGATAATAATGTACATATTCTATACGTAATACCTTTATCAATAATAACCATTTGGACACTCAGATCGCAGAAAGAGCAACGTTATCTCTATTTTTTCTATTTACCCGTAAACGAATTACGTCCCTTGGACATAAAATGTCAACGAGTATCATTTTGCGTGCCAAAGACTGCCAGTGGCATTTCTGACGTGGTCATCTCTGTTGAAAGTACGTATACAAATGAAAAACTTACGGTGAAACTCATTGTTGCCGTGTCATGGCTTGTACATGCAACTTCTGGGCTCACTTGGTAAGAGATTAACGTTGTGTCTTGATACAGGTTTGCTGCAATAATCATAACAAGTATCATAGTAACAACCATTACAACTCGCCAGATAATAATGTACATATTCTATACGTAATACCTTTATCAATAATAACCATTTGGACACTCAGATCGCAGAAAGAGCAACGTTATCTCTATTTTTTCTATTTACCCGTAGACGAATTACGTCCCTTGGACATAAAATGTCAACGAGTATCATTTTGCGTGCCATAGAGTGCCAGTGGCATTTCTGACGTGGTCATCTCTGTTGAAAGTACGTATACAAATGAAAAACTTACGGTGAAACTCATTGTTGCCGTGTCATGGCTTGTACATGCAACTTCTGGGCTCACTTGGTAAGAGATTAACGTTGTGTCTTGATACAGGTTTGCTGCAATAATCATAACAAGTATCATAGTAACAACCATTACAACACGCCAGATAATAATGTACATATTCTATACGTAATACCTTTATAAATAATAACCATTTGGACACTCAGATCGCAGAAAGAGCAACGTTATCTCTATTTTTTCTATTTACCCGTAAACGAATTACGTCCCTTGGACATAAAATGTCAACGAGTATCATTTTGCGTGCCATAGACTGCCAGTGGCATTTCTGACGTGGTCATCTCTGTTGAAAGTACGTATACAAATGAAAATCTTACTGTGAAACTCATTGTTGCCGTGTCATGGCTTGTACATGCATCTTCTGGGCTCACTTGGTAAGAGATTAACGTTGTGTCTTGATACAGGTTTGCTGCAATAATCATAACAAGTATCATAGTAACAACCATTACAACACGCCAGATAATATTGTACATATTCTATACGTAATACCTTTATAAATAATAACAATTTGGACACTCAGATCGCAGAAAGAGCAACGTTATCTCTATTTTTTCTATTTACCCGTAAACGAATTACGTCCCTTGCACATAAAATGTCAACGAGTATCATTTTGCATGCCATAGAGTGCCAGTGGCATTTCTGACTTGGTCATCTCTGTTGAAAGTACGTATACAAATGAAAAACTTACGGTGAAACTCATTGTTGCCGTGTCATGGCTTGTACATGCAACTTCTGGGCTCACTTGGTAAGAGATTAACGTTGTGTCTTGATACAGGTTTGCTGCAATAATCATAACAAGTATCATAGTAACAACCATTACAACATGCCAGATAATAATGTACATATTCTTTACGTAATACCTTTATAAATAATAACCATTTGGACACTCAGATCGCAGAAAGAGCAACGTTATCTCTATTTTTTCTATTTACCCGTAAACGAATTACGTCCCTTGGACATAAAATGTCAACGAGTATCATTTTGCGTGCCATAGAGTGCCAGTGGCATTTCTGACGTGGTCATCTCTGTTGAAAGTACGTATACAAATGAAAAACTTACGGTGAAACTCATTGTTGCCGTGTCATGGCTTGTACATGCAACTTCTGGGCTCACTTGGTAAGAGATTAACGTTGTGTCTTGATACAGGTTTGCAGCAATAATCATAACAAGTATCATAGTAACAACCATTACAACACGCCAGATAATAATGTACATATTCTATACGTAATACCTTTATAAATAATAACCATTTGGACACTCAGATCGCAGAAAGAGCAACGTTATCTCTATTTTTTCTATTT
The DNA here is from genome assembly GCA_037043455.1 of Cyrtodaria siliqua. Classification (NCBI taxonomy): domain Eukaryota; kingdom Metazoa; phylum Mollusca; class Bivalvia; order Adapedonta; family Hiatellidae; genus Cyrtodaria; species Cyrtodaria siliqua. Next base: position 17,511 of record JAWPHD010010987.1, on the reverse strand, counting down.
ACCCGTAAACGAATTACGTCCCTTGCACATAAAATGTCAACGAGTATCATTTTGCGTGCCATAGAGTGCCAGTGGCATTTCTGACGTGGTCATCTCTGTTGAAAGTACGTATAAAATGAAAAAATTACGGTGAAACTCATTGATGCCGTGTCATGGCTTGTACATGCAACTTCTGGGCTCACTTGGTAAGAGATTAACGTTGTGTCTTGAAACAGGTTTGCTGCAATAATCATAACAAGTATCATAGTAACAACCATTACAACACGCCAGATAATAATGTACATATTCTATACGTAAAACCTTTATAAATAATAACCATTTGGACACTCAGATCGCAGAAAGAGCAACGTTATCTCTATTTTTTCTATTTATCCGTAAACGAATTACGTCCATTGGACATAAAATGTCAACGAGTATCATTTTGCGTGCCATAGAGTGCCAGTGGCATTTCTGACGTGGTCATCTCTGTTGAAAGTACGTATAGAAATGAAAAACTTACGGTGAAACTCATTGTTGCCGTGTCATGGCTTGTACATGCAACTTCTGGGCTCACTTGGTAAGAGATTAACGTTGTGTCTTGATACAGGTTTGCTACAATAATCATAACAAGTATCATAGTAACAACCATTACAACACGCCAGATAATAATGTACATATTCTTTACGCAATACCTATATAAATAATAACCATTTGGACACTCAGATCGCAGAAAGAGCAACGTTATCTCTATTTTTTCTATTTACCCGTAAACGAATTACGTCCCTTGGACATAAAATGTCAACGAGTATCATTTTGCGTGCCATAGAGTGCCAGTGGCATTTTTGACGTGGTCATCTCTGTTGAAAGTACGTATACAAATGAAAAACTTACGGTGAAACTCATTGTTGCCGTGTCATGGCTTGTACATGCAACTTCTGGGCTCACTTGGTAAGATATTAACGTTGTGTCTTGATACAGGTTTGCTGCAATTATCATAACAAGTATCATAGTAACAACCATTACAACACGCCAGATAATAATGTACATATTCTTTACGTAATACCTTTATAAATAATAACCATTTGGACACTCAGATCGCAGAAAGAGCAACGTTATCTCTATTTTTTCTATTTACCCGTAAACGAATTACGTCCCTTGGACATAAAATGTCAACGAGTATCATTTTGCGTGCCATAGAGTGCCGCGTGGTCATCACTGTTGAAAGTACGTATACAAATGAAAAACTTACGGTGAAACTCATTGTTGCCGTGTCATGGCTTGTACATGCAACTTCTGGGCTCACTTGGTAAGAGATTAACGTTGTGTCTTGATACAGGTTTGCTGCAATAATCATAACAAGTATCATAGTAACAACCATTACAACACGCCAGATAATAATGTACATATTCTATACGTAATACCTTTATAAATAATAACCATTTGGACACTCAGATCGCAGAAAGAGCAACGTTATCTCTATTTTTTCTATTTACCCGTAAACGAATTACGTCCCTTGGACATAAAATGTCAACGAGTATCATTTTGCGTGCCAATGAGTGCCAGTGGCATTTCTGACGTGGTCATCTCTGTTGAAAGTACGTATACAAATGAAAAACTTACGGTGAAACTCATTGTTGCCGTGTCATGGCTTGTACATGCAACATCTTGGCTCACTAGGTAAGAGATTAACGTTGTGTCTTGATACAGGTTTGCTGCAATAATCATAACAAGTATCATAGTAACAACCATTACAACACGCCAGATAATAATGTACATATTCTATACGTAATACCTTTATAAATAATAACCATTTGGACACTCAGATCGCAGAAAGAGCAACGTTATCTCTATTTTTTCTATTTACCCGTAAACGAATTACGTCCCTTGGACATAAAATGTCAACGAGTATCATTGTGCGTGCCATAGAGTGCCAGTGGCATTTCTGACGTGGTCATCTCTGTTGAAAGTACGTATACAAATGAAAAACTTACGGTGAAACTCATTGTTGCCGTGTCATGGCTTGTACATGCAACTTCTGGGCTCACTTTGTAAGAGATTAACGTTGTGTCTTGATACAGGTTTGCTGCAATAATCATAACAAGTATCATAGTAACAACCATTACAACACGCCAGATAATAATGTACATATTCTTTATGTAATACCTTTATAAATAATAACCATTTGGACACTCAGATCGCAGAAAGAGCAACGTTATCTCTATTTTTTCTATTTACCCGTAAACGAATTACGTCCCTTGGACATAAAATGTCAACGAGTATCATTTTGCGTGCCATAGAGTGCCAGTGGCATTTCTGACGTGGTCATCTCTGTTGAAAGTACGTATACAAATGAAAAACTTACGGTGAAACTCATTGTTGCCGTGTCATGGCTTGTACATGCAACTTCTGGGCTCACTTGGTAAGAGATTAACGTTGTGTCTTGATACAGGTTTGCTGCAATAATCATAACAAGTATCATAGTAACAACCATTACAACACGCCAGATAATAATATACATATTCTATACGTAATACCTTTATAAATAATAACCATTTGGACACTCAGATCGCAGAAAGAGCAACATTATCTCTATTTTTTCTATTTACCCGTAAACGAATTACGTCCCTTGGACATAAAATGTCAACGAGTATCATTTTGCGTGCCATAGATAGCCAGTGGCATTTCTGACGTGGTCATCTCTGTTGAAAGTACGTATACAAATGAAAAACTTACGGTGAAACTCATTGTTGCCGTGTCATGGCTTGTACATGCAACTTCTGGGCTCACTTGGTAAGAGATTACCGTTGTGTCTTGATACAGGTTTGCTGCAATAATCATAACAAGTATCATATTAACAACCATTACAACACGCCAGATAATAATGTACATATTCTATACGTAATACCTTTATAAATAATAACCATTTGGACACTCAGATCGCAGAAAGAGCAACGTTATCTCTATTTTTTCTATTTACCCGTAAACGAATTACGTCCCTTGGACATAAAATGTCAACGAGTATCATTTTGCGTGCCAATGAGTGCCAGTGGCATTTCTGACGTGGTCATCTCTGTTGAAAGTACGTATACAAATGAAAAACTTACGGTGAAACTCATTGTTGCCGTGTCATGGCTTGTACATGCAACATCTTGGCTCACTTGGTAAGAGATTAACGTTGTGTCTTGATACAGGTTTGCTGCAATAATCATAACAAGTATCATAGTAACAACCATTACAACACGCCAGATAATAATGTACATATTCTATACGTAATACCTTTATAAATAATAACCATTTGGACACTCAGATCGCAGAAAGAGCAACGTTATCTCTATTTTTTCTATTTACCCGTAAACGAATTACGTCCCTTGGACATAAAATGTCAACGAGTATCATTTTGCGTGCCATAGAGTGCCAGTGGCATTTCTGACGTGGTCATCTCTGTTGAAAGTACGTATACAAATGAAAAACTTACGGTGAAACTCATTGTTGCCGTGTCATGGCTTGTAAATGCAACTTCTGGGCTCACTTTGTAAGAGATTAACGTTGTGTCTTGATACAGGTTTGCTGCAATAATCATAACAAGTATCATAGTAACAACCATTACAACACGCCAGATAATAATGTACATATTCTTTATGTAATACCTTTATAAATAATAACCAATTGGACACTCAGATCGCAGAAAGAGCAACGTTATCTCTATTTTTTCTATTTACCCGTAAACGAATTACGTCCCTTGGACATAAAATGTCAACGAGTATCATTTTGCGTGCCAATGAGTGCCAGTGGCATTTCTGACGTGGTCATCTCTGTTGAAAGTACGTATACAAATGAAAAACTTACGGTGAAACTCATTGTTGCCGTGTCATGGCTTGTACATGCAACATCTTGGCTCACTTGGTAAGAGATTAACGTTGTGTCTTGATACAGGTTTGCTGCAATAATCATAACAAGTATCATAGTAACAACCATTACAACACGCCAGATAATAATGTACATATTCTATACGTAATACCTTTATAAATAATAACCATTTGGACACTCAGATCGCAGAAAGAGCAACGTTATCTCTATTTTTTCTATTTACCCGTAAACGAATTACGTCCCTTGGACATAAAATGTCAACGAGTATCATTTTGCGTGCCATAGAGTGCCAGTGGCATTTCTGACGTGGTCATCTCTGTTGAAAGTACGTATACAAATGAAAAACTTACGGTGAAACTCATTGTTGCCGTGTCATGGCTTGTAAATGCAACTTCTGGGCTCACTTTGTAAGAGATTAACGTTGTGTCTTGATACAGGTTTGCTGCAATAATCATAACAAGTATCATAGTAACAACCATTACAACACGCCAGATAATAATGTACATATTCTTTATGTAATACCTTTATAAATAATAACCAATTGGACACTCAGATCGCAGAAAGAGCAACGTTATCTCTATTTTTTCTATTTACCCGTAAACGAATTACGTCCCTTGGACATAAAATGTCAACGAGTATCATTTTGCGTGCCATAGAGTGCCAGTGGCATTTCTGACGTGGTCATCTCTGTTGAAAGTACGTATACAAATGAAAAACTTACGGTGAAACTCATTGTTGCCGTGTCATGGCTTGTACATGCAACTTCTGGGCTCACTTGGTAAGAGATTAACGTTGTGTCTTGATACAGGTTTGCTGCAATAATCATAACAAGTATCATAGTAACAACCATTACAACACGCCAGATAATAATGTACATATTCTATACGTAATACCTTTATAAATAATAACCATTTGGACACTCAGATCGCAGAAAGAGCAACGTTATCTCTATTTTTTCTATTTACCTGTAAACGAATTACGTCCCTTGTACATAAAATGTCAACGAGTATCATTTTGCGTGCCATAGAGTGCCAGTGGCATTTCTGACGTGGTCATCTCTGTTGAAAGTACATATACAAATGAAAAACTTACGGTGAAACTCATTGTTGCCGTGTCATGGCTTGTACATGCAACTTCTGGGCTCACTTGGTAAGAGATTAACGTTGTGTCTTGATACAGGTTTGCTGCAATAATCATAACAAGTATCATAGTAACAACCATTGCAACACGCCAGATATTAATGTACATATTCTATACGTAATACCTTTATAAATAATAACCATTTGGACACTCAGATCGCAGAAAGAGCAACGTTATCGCTATTTTTTCTATTTACCCGTAAACGAATTACGTCCCTTGGACATAAAATGTCAACGAGTATCATTTTGCGTGCCATAGAGTGCCAGTGGCATTTCTGACGTGGTCATCTCTGTTGAAAGTACGTATACAAATGAAAAACTTACGGTGAAACTCATTGATGCCGTGTCATGGCTTGTACATGCAACTTCTGGGCTCACTTGGTAAGAGATTAACGTTGTGTCTTGATACAGGTTTGCTGCAATAATCATAACAAGTATCATAGTAACAACCATTACAACACGCCAGATAATAATGTACATATTCTTTACGTAATACCTTTATAAATAATAACCATTTGGACACTCAGATCGCAGAAAGAGCAACGTTATCTCTATTTTTTCTATTTACCCGTAAACGAATTACGTCCCTTGGACATAAAATGTCAACGAGTATCATTTTGCGTGCCATAGAGTGCCAGTGGCATTTCTGACGTGGTCATCTATGTTGAAAGTACGTATACAAATGAAAAACTTACGGTGAAACTCATTGTTGCCGTGTCATGGCTTGTACATGCAACTTCTGGGCTCACTTGGTAAGAGATTAACGTTGTGTCTTGATACAGGTTTGCTGCAATAATCATAACAAGTATCATAGTAACAACCATTACAACACGCCAGATAATAATGTACATATTCTATACGTAATACCTTTATAAATAATAACCATTTGGACACTCAGATCGCAGAAAGAGCAACGTTATCTCTATTTTTTCTATTTACCGTAAACGAATTACGTCCCTTGGACATAAAATGTCAACGAGTATCATTTTGCGTGCCATAGAGTGCCAGTGGCATTTCTGACGTGGTCATCTCTGTTGAAAGTACGTATACAAATGAAAAACTTACGGTGAAACTCATTGTTGCCGTGTCATGGCTTGTGCATGCAACTTCTGGGCTCACTTGGTAAGAGATTAACGTTGTGTCTTGATACAGGTTTGCTGCAATAATCATAACAAGTATCATAGTAACAACCATTACAACACGCCAGATAATAATGTACATATTCTATACGTAATACCTTTATAAATAATAACCATTTGGACACTCAGATCGCAGAAAGAGCTACGTTATCTCTATTTTTTCTATTTAGCCGTAAACGAATTACGTCCCTTGTACATAAAATGTCAACGAGTATCATTTTGCGTGCCATAGAGTGCCAGTGGCATTTCTGACGTGGTCATCTCTGTTGAAAGTACGTATACAAATGAAAAACTTACGGTGAAACTCATTGTTGCCGTGTCATGGCTTGTACATGCAACTTCTGGGCTCACTTGGTAAGAGATTAACGTTGTGTCTTGATACAGGTTTGCTGCAATAATCATAACAAGTATCATAGTAACAACCATTGCAACACGCCAGATATTAATGTACATATTCTATACGTAATACCTTTATAAATAATAACCATTTGGACACTCAGATCGCAGAAAGAGCAACGTTATCGCTATTTTTCCTATTTACCCGTAAACAAATTACGTCCCTTGGACATAACATGTCAACGAGTATCATTTTGCGTGCCATAGAGTGCCAGTGGCATTTCTGACGTGGTCATCTCTGTTGAAAGTACGTATACAAATGAAAAACTTACGGTGAAACTCATTGTTGCCGTGTCATGGCTTGTACATGCAACTTCTGGGCTCACTTGGTAAGAGATTAACGTTGTGTCTTGATACAGGTTTGCTGCAATAATCATAACAAGTATTATAGTAACAACCATTACAACACGCCAGATAATAATGTACATATTCTATACGTAATACCTTTATAAATAATAACCATTTGGACACTCAGATCGCAGAAAGAGCAACGTTATTTCTATTTTTTCTATTTACCCGTAAACGAATTACGTCCCTTGGACATAAAATGTCAACGAGTATCATTTTGCGTGCCATAGAGTGCCAGTGGCATTTCTGACGTGGTCATCTCTGTTGAAAGTACGTATACAAATGAAAAACTTACGGTGAAACTCATTGTTGCCGTGTCATGGCTTGTACATGCAACTTCTGGGCTCACTTGGTAAGAGATTAACGTTGTGTCTTGATACAGGTTTGCTGCAATAATCATAACAAGTATCATAGTAACAACCATTACAACACGCCAGATAATAATGTACATATTCTTTACGTAATACCTTTATAAATAATAACCATTTGGACACTCAGATCGCAGAAAGAGCAACGTTATCTCTATTTTTTCTATTTACCCGTAAACGAATTACGTCCCTTGGACATAAAATGTCAACGAGTATCATTTTGCGTGCCATAGAGTGCCAGTGGCATTTCTGACGTGGTCATCTATGTTGAAAGTACGTATACAAATGAAAAACTTACGGTGAAACTCATTGTTGCCGTGTCATGGCTTGTACATGCAACTTCTGGGCTCACTTGGTAAGAGATTAACGTTGTGTCTTGATACAGGTTTGCTGAAATAATCATAACAAGTATCATAGTAACAACCATTACAACACGCCAGATAATAATGTACATATTCTATACGTAATACCTTTATAAATAATAACCATTTGGACACTCAGATCGCAGAAAGAGCAACGTTATCTCTATTTTTTCTATTTACCCGTAAACGAATTACGTCCCTTGGACATAAAATGTCAACGAGTATCATTTTGCGTGCCATAGAGTGCCAGTGGCATTTCTGACGTGGTCATCTCTGTTGAAAGTACGTATACAAATGAAAAACTTACGGTGAAACTCATTGTTGCCGTGTCATGGCTTGTACATGCAACTTCTGGGCTCACTTGGTAAGAGATTAACGTTGTGTCTTGATACAGGTTTGCTGCAATAATCATAACAAGTATCATAGTAACAACCATTGCAACGCGCCAGATATTAATGTACATATTCTATACGTAATACCTTTATAAATAATAACCATTTGGACACTCAGATCGCAGTAAGTGCAACGTTATCGCTATTTTTTCTATTTACCCGTAAACAAATTACGTCCCATGGACATAAAATGTCAACGAGTATCATTTTGCGTGCCATAGAGTGCCAGTGGCATTTCTGACGTGGTCATCTCTGTTGAAAGTACGTATACAAATGAAAAACTTACGGTGAAACTCATTGATGCCGTGTCATGGCTTGTACATGCAACTTCTGGGCTCACTTGGTAAGAGATTAACGTTGTGTCGTGATACAGGTTTGCTGCAATAATCATAACAAGTATCATAGTAACAACCATTACAACACGCCAGATAATAATGTACATATTCTTTACGTAATACCTTTATAAATAATAACCATTTGGACACTCAGATCGCAGAAAGAGCAACGTTATCTCTATTTTGTCTATTTACCCGTCAACTAATTACGTCCCTTGGACATAAAATGTCAACGAGTATCATTTTGCGTGACATAGAATGCCAGTGGAATTTCTGACTTGGTCATCTCTGTTGAAAGTACGTATACAAATGAAAAACTTACGGTGAAACTCATTGTTGCCGTGTCATGGCTTGTACATGCAACTTCTGGGCTCACTTGGTAAGAGATTAACGTTGTGTCTTGATACAGGTTTGCTGCAATAATCATAACAAGTATCATAGTAACAACCATTAGAACACGCCAGATAATAATGTACATATTCTATACGTAATACCTTTATAAATAATAACCATTTGGACAATCAGATCGCAGAAAGAGCAACGTTATCTCTATTTTTTCTATTTACCCGTAAACGAATTACGTCCCTTGGACATAAAATGTCAACGAGTATCATTTTGCGTGCCATAGAGTGCCAGTGGCATTTCTGACGTGGTCATCTCTGTTGAAAGTACGTATACAAATGAAAATCTTACGGTGAAACTCATTGTTGCCGTGTCATGGCTTGTAGATGCAACTTCTGGGCTCACTTGATAAGAGATTAACGTTGTGTCTTGATACAGGTTTGCTGCAATAATCATAACAAGTATCATAGTAACAACCATTACAACACGCCAGATAATAATGTACATATTCTATACGTAATACCTTTATAAATAATAACCATTTGGACACTCAGATCGCAGAAAGAGCAACGTTATCTCTATTTTTTCTATTTACCCGTAAACGAATTACGTCCCTTGGACATAAAATGTCAACGAGTATCATTTTGCGTGCCATAGAGTGCCAGTGGCATTTCTGACGTGGTCATCTCTGTTAAAAGTACGTATACAAATGAAAAACTTACGGTGAAATTCATTGTTGCCGTGTCATGGCTTGTACATGCAACTTCTGGGCTCACTTGGTAAGAGATTAACGTTGTGTCTTGATACAGGTTTGCTGCAATAATCATAACAAGTATCATAGTAACAACCATTACAACACGCCAGATAATAATGTACATATTCTTTACGTAATACCTTTATAAATAATAACCATTTGGACACTCAGATCGCAGAAAGAGCAACGTTATCTCTATTTTTTCTATTTACCCGTAAACGAATTACGTCCCTTGGACATAAAATGTCAACGAGTATCATTTTGCGTGCCATAGAGTGCCAGTGGCATTTCTGACGTGGTCATCTCTGTTGAAAGTACGTATACAAATGAAAAACTTACGGTGAAACTCATTGTTGCCGTGTCATGGCTTGTACATGCAACTTCTGGGCTCACTTGGTAAGAGATTAACGTTGTGTCTTGATACAGGTTTGCTGCAATAATCATAACAAGTATCATAGTAACAACCATTACAACACGCCAGATAATAATGTACATATTCTATACGTAATACCTTTATAAATAATAACCATTTGGACACTCAGATCGCAGAAAGAGCAACGTTATCTCTATTTTTTCTATTTACCCGTAAACGAATTACGTCCCTTGGACATAAAATGTCAACGAGTATCATTTTGCGTGCCATAGAGTGCCAGTGGCATTTCTGACGTGGTCATCTCTGTTGAAAGAACGTATACAAATGAAAAACTTACGGTGAAACTCATTGTTGCCGTGTCATGGCTTGTACATGCAACTTCTGGGCTCACTTGGTAAGAGATTAACGTTGTGTCTTGATACAGGTTTGCTGCAATAATCATTACAAGTATCATAGTAACAACCATTAGAACACGCCAGATAATAATGTACATATTCTATACGTAATACCTTTATAAATAATAACCATTTGGACACTCAGATCGCAGAAAGAGCAACGTTATCTCTATTTTTTCTATTTACCCGTAAACGAATTACGTCCCTTGGACATAAAATGTCAACGAGTATCATTTTGCGTGCCATAGACTGCCAGTGGCATTTCTGACGTGGTCATCTCTGTTGAAAGTACGTATACAAATAAAAAAACTTACGGTGAAACTCATTGTTGCCGTGTCATGGCTTGTACATGCAACTTCTGGGCTCACTTGGTAAGAGATTAACGTTGTGTCTTGATACAGGTTTGCTGCAATAATCATAACAAGTATCATAGTAACAACCATTAGAACACGCCAGATAATAATGTACATATTCTATACGTAATACCTTTATAAATAATAACCATTTGGACACTCAGATCGCAGAAAGAGCAACGTTATCTCTATTTTTTCTATTTACCCGTAAACGAATTACGTCCCTTGGACATAAAATGTCAACGAGTATCATTTTGCGTGCCATAGAGTGCCAGTGGCATTTCTGACGTGGTCATCTCTGTTGAAAGTACGTATACAAATGAAAATCTTCCGGTGAAACTCATTGTTGCCGTGTCATGGCTTGTAGATGCAACTTCTGGGCTCACTTGGTAAGAGATTAACGTTGTGTCTTGATACAGGTTTGCTGCAATAATCATAACAAGTATCATAGTAACAACCATTACAACACGCCAGATAATAATGTACATATTCTATACGTAATACCTTTATAAATAATAACCATTTGGACACTCAGATCGCAGAAAGAGCAACGTTATCTCTATTTTTTCTATTTACCCGTAAACGAATTACGTCCCTTGGACATAAAATGTCAACGAGAATCATTTTGCGTGCCATAGACTGCCAGTGGCATTTCTGACGTGGTCATCTCTGTTGAAAGTACGTATACAAATAAAAAAACTTACGGTGAAACTCATTGTTGCCGTGTCATGGCTTGTACATGCAACTTCTGGGCTCACTTGGTAAGAGATTAACGTTGTGTCTTGATACAGGTTTGCTGCAATAATCATAACAAGTATCATAGTAACAACCATTAGAACACGCCAGATAATAATGTACATATTCTATACGTAATACCTTTATAAATAATAACCATTTGGACACTCAGATCGCAGAAAGAGCAACGTTATCTCTATTTTGTCTATTTACCCGTCAACTAATTACGTCCCTTGGACATAAAATGTCAACGAGTATCATTTTGCGTGACATAGAATGCCAGTGGAATTTCTGACTTGGTCATCTCTGTTGAAAGTACGTATACAAATGAAAAACTTACGGTGAAACTCATTGTTGCCGTGTCATGGCTTGTACATGCAACTTCTGGGCTCACTTGGTAAGAGATTAACGTTGTGTCTTGATACAGGTTTGCTGCAATAATCATAACAAGTATCATAGTAACAACCATTACAACACGCCAGATAATAATGTACATATTCTATACGTAATACCTTTATAAATAATAACCATTTGGACACTCAGATCGCAGAAAGAGCAACGTTATCTCTATTTTTTCTATTTACCCGTAAACGAATTACGTCCCTTGGACATAAAATGTCAACGAGTATCATTTTGCGTGCCATAGAGTGCCAGTGGCATTTCTGACGTGGTCATCTCTGTTGAAAGTACGTATACAAATGAAAAACTTACGGTGAAACTCATTGTTGCCGTGTCATGGCTTGTACATGCAACTTCTGGGCTCACTTGGTAAGAGATTAACGTTGTGTCTTGATACAGGTTTGCTGCAATAATCATAACAAGTATCATAGTAACAACCATTAGAACACGCCAGATAATAATGTACATATTCTATACGTAATACCTTTATAAATAATAACCATTTGGACACTCAGATCGCAGAAAGAGCAACGTTATCTCTATTTTTTCTATTTACCCGTAAACGAATTACGTCCCTTGGACATAAAATGTCAACGAGTATCATTTTGCGTGCCATACACTGCCAGTGGCATTTCTGACGTGGTCATCTCTGTTGAAAGTACGTATACAAATAAAAAAACTTACGGTGAAACTCATTGTTGCCGTGTCATGGCTTGTACATGCAACTTCTGGGCTCACTTGGTAAGAGATTAACGTTGTGTCTTGATACAGGTTTGCTGCAATAATCATAACAAGTATCATAGTAACAACCATTAGAACACGCCAGATAATAATGTACATATTCTATACGTAATACCTTTATAAATAATAACCATTTGGACACTCAGATCGCAGAAAGAGCAACGTTATCTCTATTTTTTCTATTTACCCGTAAACGAATTACGTCCCTTGGACATAAAATGTCAACGAGTATCATTTTGCGTGCCATAGAGTGCCAGTGGCATTTCTGACGTGGTCATCTCTGTTGAAAGTACGTATACAAATGAAAATCTTCCGGTGAAACTCATTGTTGCCGTGTCATGGCTTGTAGATGCAACTTCTGGGCTCACTTGGTAAGAGATTAACGTTGTGTCTTGATACAGGTTTGCTGCAATAATCATAACAAGTATCATAGTAACAACCATTACAACACGCCAGATAATAATGTACATATTCTATACGTAATACCTTTATAAATAATAACCATTTGGACACTCAGATCGCAGAAAGAGCAACGTTATCTCTATTTTTTCTATTTACCCGTAAACGAATTACGTCCCTTGGACATAAAATGTCAACGAGTATCATTTTGCGTGCCATAGACTGCCAGTGGCATTTCTGACGTGGTCATCTCTGTTGAAAGTACGTATACAAATAAAAAAACTTACGGTGAAACTCATTGTTGCCGTGTCATGGCTTGTACATGCAACTTCTGGGCTCACTTGGTAAGAGATTAACGTTGTGTCTTGATACAGGTTTGCTGCAATAATCATAACAAGTATCATAGTAACAACCATTACAACACGCCAGATAATATTGTACATATTCTATACGTAATACCTTTATAAATAATAACCATTTGGACACTCAGATCGCAGAAAGAGCAACGTTATCTCTATTTTTTCAATTTACCCGTAAACGAATTACGTCCCTTGGACATAAAATGTCAACGAGTATCATTTTGCGTGCCATAGAGTGCCAGTGGCATTTCTGACGTGGTCATCTCTGTTGAAAGTACGTATACAAATGAAAAACTTACGGTGAAACTCATTGTTGCCGTGTCATGGCTTGTACATGCAACTTCTGGGCTCACTTGGTAAGAGATTAACGTTGTGTCTTGATACAGGTATGCTGCAATAATCATAACAAGTATCATAGTAACAACCATTACAACACGCCAGATAATAATGTACATATTCTATACGTAATACCTTTATAAATAATAACCATTTGGACACTCAGATCGCAGAAAGAGCAACGTTATCTCTATTTTTTCTATTTACCCGTAAACGAATTACGTCCCTTGGACATAAAATGTCAACGAGTATCATTTTGCGTGCCATAGAGTGCCAGTGGCATTTCTGACGTGGTCATCTCTGTTGAAAGTACGTATACAAATGAAAAACTTACGGTGAAACTCATTGTTGCCGTGTCATGGCTTGTACATGCAACTTCTGGGCTCACTTGGTAAGAGAATAACGTTGTGTCTTGATACAGGTTTGCTGCAATAATCATAACAAGTATCATAGTAACAACCATTACAACACGCCAGATAATAATGTACATATTCTTTACATAATACCTTTATAAATAATAACCATTTGGACACTCAGATCGCAGAAAGAGCAACGTTATCTCTATTTTTTCTATTTACCCGTAAACGAATTACGTCCCTTGGACATAAAATGTCAACGAGTATCATTTTGCGTGCCATAGAGTGCCAGTGGCATTTCTGACGTGGTCATCTCTGTTGAAAGTACGTATACAAATGAAAATCTTCCGGTGAAACTCATTGTTGCCGTGTCATGGCTTGTAGATGCAACTTCTGGGCTCACTTGGTAAGAGATTAACGTTGTGTCTTGATACAGGTTTGCTGCAATAATCATAACAAGTATCATAGTAACAACCATTACAACACGCCAGATAATAATGTACATATTCTATACGTAATACCTTTATAAATAATAACCATTTGGACACTCAGATCGCAGAAAGAGCAACGTTATCGCTATTTTTTCTATTTACCCGTAAACAAATTACGTCCCTTGGACATAACATGTCAACGAGTATCATTTTGCGTGCCATAGAGTGCCAGTGGCATTTCTGACGTGGTCATCTCTGTTGAAAGTACGTATACAAATGAAAAACTTACGGTGAAACTCATTGTTGCCGTGTCATGGCTTGTACATGCAACTTCTGGGCTCACTTGGTAAGAGATTAACGTTGTGTCTTGATACAGGTTTGCTGCAATAATCATAACAAGTATTATAGTAACAACCATTACAACACGCCAGATAATAATGTACATATTCTATACGTAATACCTTTATAAATAATAACCATTTGGACACTCAGATCGCAGAAAGAGCAACGTTATTTCTATTTTTTCTATTTACCCGTAAACGAATTACGTCCCTTGGACATAAAATGTCAACGAGTATCATTTTGCGTGCCATAGAGTGCCAGTGGCATTTCTGACGTGGTCATCTCTGTTGAAAGTACGTATACAAATGAAAAACTTACGGTGAAACTCATTGTTGCCGTGTCATGGCTTGTACATGCAACTTCTGGGCTCACTTGGTAAGAGATTAACGTTGTGTCTTGATACAGGTTTGCTGCAATAATCATAACAAGTATCATAGTAACAACCATTACAACACGCCATATAATAATGTACATATTCTTTACGTAATACCTTTATAAATAATAACCATTTGGACACTCAGATCGCAGAAAGAGCAACGTTATCTCTATTTTTTCTATTTACCCGTAAACGAATTACGTCCCTTGGACATAAAATGTCAACGAGTATCATTTTGCGTGCCATAGAGTGCCAGTGGCATTTCTGACGTGGTCATCTATGTTGAAAGTACGTATACAAATGAAAAACTTACGGTGAAACTCATTGTTGCCGTGTCATGGCTTGTACATGCAACTTCTGGGCTCACTTGGTAAGAGATTAACGTTGTGTCTTGATACAGGTTTGCTGAAATAATCATAACAAGTATCATAGTAACAACCATTACAACACGCCAGATAATAATGTACATATTCTATACGTAATACCTTTATAAATAATAACCATTTGGACACTCAGATCGCAGAAAGAGCAACGTTATCTCTATTTTTTCTATTTACCCGTAAACGAATTACGTCCCTTGGACATAAAATGTCAACGAGTATCATTTTGCGTGCCATAGAGTGCCAGTGGCATTTCTGACGTGGTCATCTCTGTTGAAAGTACGTATACAAATGAAAATCTTCCGGTGAAACTCATTGTTGCCGTGTCATGGCTTGTAGATGCAACTTCTGGGCTCACTTGGTAAGAGATTAACGTTGTGTCTTGATACAGGTTTGCTGCAATAATCATAACAAGTATCATAGTAACAACCATTACAACACGCCAGATAATAATGTACATATTCTATACGTAATACCTTTATAAATAATAACCATTTGGACACTCAGATCGCAGAAAGAGCAACGTTATCTCTATTTTGTCTATTTACCCGTCAACTAATTACGTCCCTTGGACATAAAATGTCAACGAGTATCATTTTGCGTGACATAGAATGCCAGTGGAATTTCTGACTTGGTCATCTCTGTTGAAAGTACGTATACAAATGAAAAACTTACGGTGAAACTCATTGTTGCCGTGTCATGGCTTGTACATGCAACTTCTGGGCTCACTTGGTAAGAGATTAACGTTGTGTCTTGATACAGGTTTGCTGCAATAATCATAACAAGTATCATAGTAACAACCATTAGAACACGCCAGATAATAATGTACATATTCTATACGTAATACCTTTATAAATAATAACCATTTGGAAAATCAGATCGCAGAAAGAGCAACGTTATCTCTATTTTTTCTATTTACCCGTAAACGAATTACGTCCCTTGGACATAAAATGTCAACGAGTATCATTTTGCGTGCCATAGAGTGCCAGTGGCATTTCTGACGTGGTCATCTCTGTTGAAAGTACGTATACAAATGAAAATCTTACGGTGAAACTCATTGTTGCCGTGTCATGGCTTGTAGATGCAACTTCTGGGCTCACTTGATAAGAGATTAACGTTGTGTCTTGATACAGGTTTGCTGCAATAATCATAACAAGTATCATAGTAACAACCATTACAACACGCCAGATAATAATGTACATATTCTATACGTAATACCTTTATAAATAATAACCATTTGGACACTCAGATCGCAGAAAGAGCAACGTTATCTCTATTTTTTCTATTTACCCGTAAACGAATTACGTCCCTTGGACATAAAATGTCAACGAGTATCATTTTGCGTGCCATAGAGTGCCAGTGGCATTTCTGACGTGGTCAACTCTGTTAAAAGTACGTATACAAATGAAAAACTTACGGTGAAATTCATTGTTGCCGTGTCATGGCTTGTACATGCAACTTCTGGGCTCACTTGGTAAGAGATTAACGTTGTGTCTTGATACAGGTTTGCTGCAATAATCATAACAAGTATCATAGTAACAACCATTACAACACGCCAGATAATAATGTACATATTCTTTACGTAATACCTTTATAAATAATAACCATTTGGACACTCAGATCGCAGAAAGAGCAACGTTATCTCTATTTTTTCTATTTACCCGTAAACGAATTACGTCCCTTGGACATAAAATGTCAACGAGTATCATTTTGCGTGCCATAGAGTGCCAGTGGCATTTCTGACGTGGTCATCTCTGTTGAAAGTACGTATACAAATGAAAAACTTACGGTGAAACTCATTGTTGCCGTGTCATGGCTTGTACATGCAACTTCTGGGCTCACTTGGTAAGAGATTAACGTTGTGTCTTGATACAGGTTTGCTGCAATAATCATAACAAGTATCATAGTAACAACCATTACAACACGCCAGATAATAATGTACATATTCTATACGTAATACCTTTATAAATAATAACCATTTGGACACTCAGATCGCAGAAAGAGCAACGTTATCTCTATTTTTTCTATTTACCCGTAAACGAATTACGTCCCTTGGACATAAAATGTCAACGAGTATCATTTTGCGTGCCATAGAGTGCCAGTGGCATTTCTGAC
>JAWPHD010010986.1:0-87874 GCA_037043455.1 Cyrtodaria siliqua | reverse complement strand
ATAATATACTAAAACAACACCCATTAAGCTTTAGATATTGATTTTATGACTCCTTTTCGTAGACGAAAGTCTTTTCGTATGGCCTAAAATGAAGTCAAACACAAAAGTATTGACAACAAATGTCATTTAAAGTTTGATTTAACTAATTTCTCAAAGCAAAACATATTCTAATAATCTATTTCAATAAATATAATAACTTAATGTGTATTCAGCTTATAGATATTGATTTATGACTCCTTTCGTAGACGGAAAGTCCTTTCGTATGGTCAAAATGTGAGTCAAAACGACAAAACTATTGACCAAAAAAATTAATTGAGATTGATTTAACTAATTCTTTTACTCAAACATATTGCATTAGTATGTTTCTAAATATATCAAAAGTAATTTTCTTAATCCTTCAAATATAGATTTTCATGGCTCCTTTTCGGTAGCGGAAAGTCTCCTTTTCGCACTTTAGGCTACCCCTTTTTTTTTCTTTTAAATATCGATTTTTTTGTCTTTAAAATTTTGATTTATTATGAGGTAAAAGCTAACTGTATATATCGTTTTTTAAAACGGATTAATAAAACTTGAAGCAACGGCAAGCGTTACGCTCTCCCATAAACTAGGTACCTGCCCCTGACTCTGAGGTGAGTCCGATAATCAGCGTGAGGAGAGTCAACGAACGTCTACAGTCAGGAAGTACTTCGGGTCGTAGGATCTAAAATAGTCCCAAGAACAAATCCAAAGTTTATAATTTGCACGCTTTTTTTCCTAAGATTAGTATTTATTTCGTTGTTAAATCTAACCTGATGATAAATAATTATGATTGCTGTCATTAATAGTAAGTATTAAAGGCACTAGCCCGCCAAATAACGGCAAAATTATAGTATTAAATCATGTATCGAAACACTATCCAGGTGTTCAGGTCATAAACTAATGTATATGTGCCGATAAAGTATAGGTTTTATTCACTGGCACTTAAATATCCGAGATTAAATATGCGTAAAATTAGTTATGAGTTGGTAACTCTTAATTCGACGCTTCGTTTTAGGGGTTTGGCATGGCTATGTAAAGCAGGTTTTTGTCATTACGTGGTCTGAGTATTACTGTCCTACCCACTCGAACCTCCATCTCCAAGAAGAAGCGAAAACGGGTTGCTGGAGTATGAAATAACCTTAAGTTTCGGCTCAGAAAATATGAATATTGTAAAATTAAAAGATGTAATAGGTAATTGTTTAAACAGGTTATCGGATTTTGTCAGTAAAACATGTTTTAAACATGTTTAATTATCGAAATATCCCTTATACAATCCTGCTAAACTTTAGCTTTCCCATCACGTAATCGGCGGGACCACATAATGTTGGTAGAGTTTCTATTCTCACAATCTGTAAGTTATATATAAACCTCGTTGTCAGTAGGTTTAGAAATAGGTATACATCTGTTGTAAAATGTGCCTGTTGGGCGGATGTGGGACTGTAATGTGTTTGTCAGGACTATTTCTGTTGGAGAGTATAGCAGCACAGAGGGTAGGTAGAGTTGTGTTTTTGACAGATGTTTATTTTCAAAATACGCATAGTGTGAATGAATGACGCGAAAATGTTGAGAAACTGAATTAAATTTGGTGGTTTTATTCCGAGATAATGAACCGTTTGTGAGCCACATGTGTATAATTTACAGAATTAAAGTATACTCTAAGCGAACGAATGTTGTGACTCTTTGTGACTGATCTCCAAAAATAGCTTATTTTGCAGTATGTTCAATGGGCTGCATTTCACCTTTTCCGACACAACTGTGTTACCGTGTGGCAACTCTATACGCCGGCTAATTAATGTAGCTTACTTACACAAATCAAGAGGGTGTATCAAAACATGCAGGAGATCACCTGAAGCGAATGACTCACAGCGAGGAAGACTAAAGCTTATCAGCAACAAGCTAACAAAAGGGTACATGTACTTTAGAAATAATAAAAATGTATACTTATGCTGTTTGTTTGTTTTTAAATATTGTTATACGGAACATAGAAATATAAACTTATTGACCAAATAACATTGATGCATCGCTCTTCAAAACTGACAGAAGCTATCTCGACAAATAGTCAAAAATGACCACAACTCAATCGCCAATTAAGTGTCAGTCATTATCAACTGTAAACAAATATCATGCAATCACAAAATAAAGCACAACACAAACATGTAATTAATTTCGAAGGCGTACACATAAAACAGATACAGAAATACTTCAATACTCACTTAATACGTTTCAAAACAATTATAATCCAGATAGCAGTACACTAACGCCGCAAGTCAACTGCAATTTCGGATCTGTATGCCAGCTGCCGCGGTTGCTTACTGACCTTTTACACTTATTAATGTAAACACTGAGTATAACAGGATCAAGACATTTAGCCTATTTATAATATCTTTACTAAACGCAATTTGAAGGCAGGCAAAGAATATGCAGGCAGAGAATAATGAAATTCAGATTACA
This sequence comes from Cyrtodaria siliqua, assembly GCA_037043455.1. Taxonomy (NCBI): domain Eukaryota; kingdom Metazoa; phylum Mollusca; class Bivalvia; order Adapedonta; family Hiatellidae; genus Cyrtodaria; species Cyrtodaria siliqua. Next base: position 85,405 of record JAWPHD010010986.1, on the reverse strand, counting down.
TCACTGTACTTGGTAGAGATGTGTGTATGTGTGTATATATCTGTACATGCGTCGCATGCCTGCGAGTGTGTGTGTGTGCGTGCATATTCGAATGATTGATATAATTAAACCGTTAACATTGCGACCATCACACGGTCCTGTTATAGATGTCAGGTTGCCCGTACACAGAAAACGAGATAAATGTATTTGCGAACAAAACAGCTTTTAAAACATACTATCAATTCAAGCTAGTCTTGTGAGTAAATCAAAATAAGTAGTATGCGTGTAATTACTTTGGAATAAGTACTATTGATGTTATTAATTTTTTCTGTCTTAAGTCTAAATTAGTGAAACCAATAAATGAACATGACAAACGTGCACTTGTCGCTTGTTAAAGAACATATTTAGTGTATTGATATGTGGTAATGTTGACTTAAAACTTGATTTCTAACACAACGAGAAGAGCATATAACACAGCCTGGTTTGTTTTTGGTTGTCAGATTTTGTTCAGAAGTTACTCTCTACCTCCACACGGTTATAGAATTGAGAAGATGTTATTTATCTTATTTTAAAGCGAATTCGTTCTTACCCATTGAGCAAAGCATACGGGGAATAGGTTATGAGGAAATATCCGGTATCCGGATAAAACCAAGTAGGAGCGATACGACGAACGCGGATCTTCCGCCAGTGGAAATATTTCCTAGTTAGTTGTGTCTAAAAAGGAATATTGGTGGACACGTAAACGTATTTTCCCATCGGACTTTTGAGCGATATTTACTTTTTTATATTTACACTCTTAAAAATACAAAAAATGTATGGAGTTTGCCCCTCCCCCTCCCCCCCCGTCCCCACCCCAACAACCCTCCCCCACCCCACCCAACAAAGTTTTTCTAACATTCATTTTCCAATTCTTGCTCACCCCCTTTCACATTCGTTTTTAATTGTGGGCATACGCGTCGCAATTCATCATTTTAAAAAGGAAATATGTATACTAAACCAAATTGCTAAGTATCAACCTAAGAATATGTCAATAATATTCTTATTGTTTTGTGTATTTTGAGCTTGATTAGAGATACGGTTAAACTGCAAAATAACGAGTGTAAATCGTCTGCTCTGATTGCATGAATATATTTTAAAACGTTTAAGTCAATGTGTTTTCTTAGAAATAAGTTATAACACTTATACAACTGGGAATATAGGATTTTATTAAGTACTTCCAATTAATGAAGATTTCGATGTTCCTAATTCTAAAATATGCCTGTTAAAATTATTTTGACATCATGTTTTACTAGCATTACCACTACAAATGCATTTGCAAAAGAAATTTTCGAAATTTTTAATGTTAACGCTGAATTACAGTTACTTGAATTTCAAACAATAATCAATGTAAAGGGAGGTAATTTAAGATTATCCATATTTCATTTTTTATAGACGGAAAATCTGCGATAAATGGGTCAAAAAAAAATGTTTTTCTATTATTTCATACCAATTTTAAGAATTTTATATCTTTAAGCGATCTTTGACTCATGTTATGTGTTTTATCAGTACATTTCATGTTTTCATATAAAGGGAGGGTAACTCTCAAAAGATGTAACAATTTAAACAAAAAATAATTGTTTTACAAACTATGAGTCAAAACAAAATACTTATCATATATCTATTCTAAAATATATTTAAAATAAGAAAATTAGTTAAGATACAAAAGTTGATACTTAGCAATTTTGTTCAGTGTAAATAATGAAACAAAAATAACAACACGTTTTGCACATTACGGCCTGTAAGAAATTCGATTTAATATCGCTCAAGCCGGTGCTAGGAGGCGTGAGAGGTGTTGCACCCGACATTATCTCTCACGAACAGAGCAACACCTCTCACGAATAGACTCAATAAAACCGGGTCTGCTACTTTTATCTCTTGTTTGTGTTTGTTGCTTCCAATGGATCCTTTTTTATGTATTTATTAAATTAGTTTTCTTAAAAGATAAATTCCTATAGTAGAGCAATTAATCATATTTCCAGAGATTTTTCAGTTCTAATCACACCGTGTCTGTTATGAAACAGGACAGAATGTTTTCAACCGTCTCTGAAAGACATTAAACCCGACGTCGCTTGCATGCAGAGCAAGAAAACGTTTCCAATACGTCTTTGCTCACATACAGTATACATCGTTTTCCCCAAATAATTCCATATTGCATATATGGTGTATTTACTTCGTTGGGCTGAAGCAGGGTTCGCCTTTTTTAAAAAAGAAATATACATATATATATATCGTTCACCATCAAGGAATCTTTCCGAAACCTTTCTATGTACACAACTACATCTTACTAATAGCTATTTTCCATTTTATTTGTGTTACATGCTAAGCTTTTACATTTTGCGGTGATAAACACACTAAATTAACCATTGTCGTATTTGTTTTTTATGTTTCTAACGTACGTTTATATGTCCATTGCACATTTTCTTCAACAGCGTGGGTAGCTGTCGATGATCTGAATAACTCCTGACATTTCATTTTCCAGAGATTTTGTTTAAACGTCCACTTATGTCGATTTAGGGTCTTTTTGTGACTATTACACTCAACTTAACCTCCAACTTAATACATGTAATCATAGCACGTAGATGTGCATAAATTCATTTCAAACCTCACACTCCAGGCCAACTATCAAACATAAACCCAATGAACATAGAAACGGAACAACATAACATGATATATACGCACCATTAACTCTGTATGATTTTACTGTTGGATTATTCGAAAACCACTAGGAATAAAACTGCTGAACCAATATTTTCTATTTTTTAAGTATTGAATATTGATACCAAACTGTCTTACACGTTAATTGGTAGGCTTTTGTGACAATCAGTTACGCAGTTATTTACCTTGTCATTTAACATTGTTAACTATGGATTATCATAAAAAGAAAACTGTTCCTCTAAATTTCAAGCTGCATTAATCTGTTTCGGAATATTTATTGGCCTTTTTATTGTTTGGTTTCTGACAGTATTATGCAATGAATGTTTATGAGAAAATGATTTCTTTGTGCGATGTAAGTAAAGAAGCCCGGAAATGCACGTGCATTTCATAACACCAGTATGGAATGCACTAAATCCAGGTTTGCACGTAGAAAATATTAAATGGTTGTATCATATTTTGTCCAAAATGCCTCAAATTTTAACTTTTAAAAGGATTTGTTTTCTGGTGAGTTTTCATTGACCGTGAGTATATATTAGGTTTATTAACGCGGTAGATGTCCCTGTGGTGTAGCTTAAGATCGCTGACTGAGTCAATTATGAGTATATAAATCAATAAATTAATTTTCACTAAATGTTCAAAATGTATTAAGTACGAGTTAACACACTGTTTAACGTATACAAACTTAAAATGATGCACGGTAATCTCGCTTTATTTTCACTCAAATAATGAAAGAACCGAACTTCAACAGTTCATGCTTTTATAGTGAAAGCCAAACCTGATTATATCTGTTTTTAAAGAAATGCGATAAATAAATCTAACCAAAACCTAATTACTAGTATTTCAATTTGTACACGATTTATTACAGCAAGTTATCAACATTAATGACTAAGGACATTTTAGTTTATGAGATAACATTTGAGTGTTTCATTTTATTTTCTTAACGCCACTTGCTTGAGAACAAACTACAAAATATTTGAAACAGGTACACTGTCAGCTTTTTAGTGTGTTTAGGAAGAACACATGACGATATTTTGGTAGACGTTTGATTTAGTTTGAGGCGTGAAAATATTTAAAGCTTTCACGTATGATTTAGCGTATACAAAAACAGGGAAATACTGTATCTATGTAATAAAACAACTATCACCTCTTTGTATGAATAGCAATGAAATATTGGACGAGTTCGAAAACCAGTCAGAGGGGACTATTTACGCCGGAGTTATGTCCCTTGCCTTTGCTGAAAAAAAAGCAATTTTCTGCCTTGTGAACACTCTAGCACCTTCATTTATTATTTGATCTTTACCAAACTTGCTTAGATTGTTAATAGCAATGAAACATTAGACGAGTTCGAAAACCAGTTAGATATGACCATTTACACAAGCGTTATGGCCCTGTTTTTTTGGAAATATGCAATAATTAACACGATAGGGCCTTCATTTTTCAACGGACCTTTTCCAAACTTTACCAGATTGTTGATATCAAAAAAAGCTCAGACGAGTTCGAAACCAAACTTACACAGATTGTTATTAACAATGAAAGTTCGAAAAACAGCCAAATCGGATTTGTAACAGCAGAGACTATTTACACCGGAGTTATGGTCCTTGATTTTCTGAATGCTATAATGTGGCATCATTAACATGATAGGACCATCATTGTTCACCGGATCTTTTACAAACTTTACCAGATTGTTGATATCAATGAAAGCTTGGATGAGTTCGAAACCCGTTAACATCGGAGTTATGGCCCTTGATTAAGTTAAAAACGCTGTATTTTGACTCGTTAAGACGATAGGGCTTTCACTTTTCAGCCGATCTTACCACACTTTACCAGATTGTTAATATCAATAAAAGCTCGGACAAGTTTGAAAGCCAGCCAAATCGGATTAGTGACTCCGGAGTTACGGCCCTTGACTTAGTTTAAAATGCTGTATTTTGCCTCATTAAGACGACAGGACCTTCATTTGGTCGGATTTTAATGACACTTTGCAGGAATGATCATTACCAAATCTAGTTATGCATATCGTCACCGTGTTCCGGTTGAGTGCTTGTTGGTGGAGATATGGCCCTAAAAAGGATTTAATGCACAAACTTTGTCTGGATTAATTCTCCTGAACACCTGGCCGGATTTCAACGAAACTTTGCAGGAATGAATAGTGCCAAGCCTTGTTATGCATGTCATCACCGTATTTCGGCTCAAAGATTGTTGGCGAAACCACGGCCCTTTAAATGTTTTAATACACACATATTGTTCGGTCTAGTTCTCCTGAAACCCTGGCCGGATTTCAGTGCATCTTTGCAGGGATGATCAGTACCAGGTCTATTTGTGCATGTCGTTGCCGTGTTTCGTTTGAATGAATTGTTGTGGAGTTATAGGCCTTTAAATGTTTTGATACGCAAACTTTATCCAGACTAGTCACTTCTGATCTCCGGGCCGAATTGCGACGAATTTTGGCGGGGATGGTGAGTACCAAGCTTAGTTCCGCATATCATAGCCGTGTTCCGGTTGAATGATTTTTGGCAGAGTTATGGCCCTTTAAAGATTTTAATATACTAACTTTGTACAGGCTGGTTCTCCTCAATGCTTGACTGGATTTCGACGAAACTTGGCAGGGATAACCAATACCAAGCCTAGTGATATCATCGCCGTGTTTGTGTTGAATGATTTTGACACAGTTATTGCCCCTTATACACAAACTTTGTCCGGACTAGTTTTCTGGCTTGAGTTTAGTGAAACTTGGCAAGAATGACCAGTACCAAGCCTTGTTGCGCATATCTTCTCATGTTCCGGTTGAATGCTTTTTGTTGGAGTTGTGACTCTTTAAAGGTTTTAATACACTAACTTTGTCTGGACTAGTTCTCTACAATCACTGGTCTGGTCGGATTTTAACGAAACTTGGTTTCGGCTATCATTGTAATTTTCCGGTTGAATGATTTTTGGTGGAGTTATGGTCCTTTAAATGTGTTAATACACTAACATTGTAGAGATTACTTCTCCTGAACTCCTGGCCGGATTTCAACGAAACTTGGTAGGGATGAAGCCTATTTGCATATATCAACTCTGCGTTCCGGTTGAATGATTTTGTTCCCTAAGGAATTATGGCCCCAAAATACACAAACTTTATCGGGACTATTTTTTCTGAGCCCCTGGCTATGTTTCACTGAAACTTGGCAGGAATGATCAGTACCAAGCCTAGTTGCGCATATTCTTGTCGTGTTTCCCATCAAATACTCCATATAGCCAGTAGAGCAATACAGGCCCTCTTAGACCTGTTGTTTTATATTTATCGTGTTCGGCGATTTCCAAATTTCTCCTTTCATACTCCTTTTAATATTTTAGAGGCCAAAATGTAGTTTTTTTCTTTAAACATAGCATACTTTTAGCGGCAATGGCTTTATCTACTGCAGTATCACATACCCTTGTACATCACATAACAAAGGAAATACACCGATACAATGTACTTTTGTATAGTATTACCTATCCTTCATTAACTTCATCGTTTGTCTTCAAGTTTGGTGACGGCTGCAACATAGCATAAAATGAATGTCAGACAATTCAAACATAATCCTAAAGGATACCATTCATACAGTGATAGTGTACAAAGGAAAAAGGTTTGTGTAGATGCGCCAGATGATTTGTTCGTGTGTGTTCATCTGTTTTAAGAATAACATTCTGCCTAGCTGTACTATCCACTTTGCCAGCCTTACCATCATTGGCATTACATGCATATATTACTATTAGTATAATATAAATCATTTTGGATATGGTAATATGAAGATATTACCATATTCGTATGTAATGCAACCTTTATATATCCCGTTATTCCGATATCCCGTTATTCCGATATCCCGTTTAACTGGGATGGCAGTAGGGTAAGAAATAAAGCCCAGTAGATAGGGACTAAAATGGTCGGATGTGGACTGAGTGGACAAAAGCACCAAACTTTCTGTGATAGTAGTTGGTAGTCAAACCTGAAAATCTAAAATGGTCCCCGAGGTCACAGGTCATTCTGTTACTAATTTTAGCACATTTCAAAATGGCCGCCATCCAAATGCTTCAGTACAGCAATATATTCTTAATTATGGCTTATCCAAAGAAGAGTTACACATATGTTTTATTTTGTGTTTGGCTTAGATGTAAGCTCCTCTATAATATATTAAATGTCCCCGCTCCCACCACTACTTTAGCACACTGAAAAATATTCTTAATTATGGCTTAACCGAAAAAAATCTTATTACACAGAAGTGTTTTATTTTATTTTTGGCTTAGATTTAAGCTGCTCTATAATATAATAAAATTCCCTCACCCCACCCGATCCCACCCCACCCCATGTTACCATGTTTATCACATTTCAAAATGGCCGCCATCCAAATGTTTAAAGATAGCAATATATTCCTAATTATGGCTTAAACCAAAGACCATTTAGATGATTACGTTTAATTTTGTTTTTAGATTTAAGCTCCTCTATAATATATTATATGTTGTTGTTTTTTGTTAAGTTAAGACTCCTATTTAACATAGTATATGTCATTCTTTCAGATTGCATTATGATACACCTGTGATGCAAGTATTCACCCACATATTTACAGAACATAGGGCAGTTGGCTTCAAGTTGCCCACACCCATACAGACTCATACAGGCCATACTTATGTAACACGTAAGAGTTCTCAGAACATAGAGGAAGGTGGCTCAAATTCATATGTGCATCACGTTACCCACACTCCTTCAAATATTGGACATACCTGTCCTTTTACAAGAAAGTATATACCCATATATTGTTCAAAGGAACAAAGTGACAGTGAGCTTCAAGTTGCCCTAACTCAAACAGATATGGGCCATAAATATCAGTTAACACATATGCATATACTCACATATTGTACGAATTAAAGTGACATTGGGCTTCAAGTTTCAAACAGCCAAACAGATAAACGCCATACATGTCATGTTAACACATATAAAGAACATAGATGCAGAAGGCTTTAAGCTAGCCACATTCATACAGATACAGGTCACACCTGTCATGTTACACGTAAGTATAGAGCCACATATTGTCCGGAACAAAGATGCAGAAGGTTTCAAGCTGCCCACTCCCAAAATGATACAGACCATACCTGTTATGTTACACTTAAGTACACACTCACATAGTGTACAGAACCAAGAGCAAGCGGGCTCAACCTACATACACTCATACAGATAAATGTCATTTTAGTCGTGTTGCAGTTAAGTACATACCCACGTATTGTAAAGAACATACTTGTAGATACAAAAGGCTTCAAGTTGCCCACACTCATACAAATACAGGCCTTTCCTGTCATTTTACATGTAAGATCGCGACCATACGTGCCAGTCCTGTCAGGTTACATGTAAACCCACACCCAAGTATTGTATCGAACATAGAGTCAGAATGCTTCAAGTAGTCAACACTGATACAAATATAGGCCATACATGTCAATTTACACATAAGTATACACCCATATATTGCACAGAACATAGCTTCAGACATCTTCAAGTAGCCTATACTGTACATAACATATTGTACAGAACATTGATACATTGAGATTAAAGCCACCAACACTCATACAAATGTAATCCATACTTGTCATCTGACACTTAAGTCCACAACCACATAGTGTCAGAAGTCTTTAAGCTATTCTCTCTCAAAACGATAAAGGCCATAACATAAGCTACACCCACATATTGTACAGATGAACATATAGAGTCAGAAGGCTTCAAGTGGTTCACACTGATACACGTACAGGCCATACATGTAATTTTACACGTAAGACCATACCCACATATTGTAAAGAGAAACATATAGAATGAAAAGGCTTCAAGTAGCTCACACTCATACAGATAAAGCAATAACTGTAATGTTACAAGTAAGTACACACCCACCATTGTAAAGAACCTAGAGTAGTGGGCTTCAAATTACCCATTCCAACACAGATTCAGGCAATACCTGTCATGTTACACGTAAGACCACTCCTATATATTTGTACAGAACATGTAGTGTAGCAGGTTTCAATATACACACACCTATACATGTACAGGACACACCTGTCATGTTACTCGCAAAACCTTACCCAAGATGGCTTATAAAATTATCTAACTTGCCCTTCTTATAACACAGTCATAACGGAAACTAATACAAATAGGTTTTATTGAATTATTGCAGAAATCAGCAATTTTAGTTCTTTGCAAAATGCCCACAAGTATCCATTTATTGAGTGATTGATTGAATTTGATTGATTGATTTAATTAATTTATTATATGAACGATATAATTACACCGAGTGTGACATAGAAAATTAGGATATTCTGATATTTCATAATAATAAATAACATTTGAAGTATATGTTTATTACAGAAATCAACATTTTTAGTTATTGTTTTACCCTAATAAATACATTTAGGGATTCACGAACCTTTGGGGACCGTTTTAAAAACAAGACGAAATTTATAAAAGATCGTTATATCTATTACGGTAAATGAAAATAAGCGATAAGCTTAAACATATTTTTATGGAACTATTCCAGAAATCAGCAGAGTTAGTATTTCATTTTTACTCTTTTTTCCAAATTATTTCAAAAGACCCATATATTTATCCCTTCATTTATTTATTATTTCTTTGACATATATCAATATACTTAAATGGGTAAATAAAATAATTAATAAGCATTTAAAATATATTTTTATTAAATTATTTCAGAAATCAGCAGTTTTAGTTATTTTTCCAATGTTTGATCGAAAAAAGAAATACATTTAGAGATTCACGAACCTTTGTGGACCCTTTTAAAAATAAGCCGAAATGTATAAAATAGTATTATACCTAAAATAATAAAAGAAAATAAGAGATACGTTAAAGAAACAATTGTTTATTGAACTATTCCAGAAATTAGTAGGTTTTTTGCTTTTTTTACTGTATTTTTCATATTTTTTGCCAAAATACCCATATGTATTCTTTTATTTATTTATTATTACATACAAATAAATCATTACACTTAAATGGGTAAATAAAATAATGAATAGTATCTAAAATTATTCCAGAAATCAACAGTTTTAGTTGTTTTTCCAATATGTTGACCTCTCCAACCACCCACCCCCACCACCTCCCCCCAACAAATACATTTATGGATTCACGAATCTTTGGGGACCCTTTTAAAAATAAGATGAAATGTATGAAATATTTTTATACCGAATATGGTAAAAGAAAATAAAGGATATGCTAAAGAAATATGTTTTATTGAACTATTCCAGAAATGTGCAGTTTTAGTGTGTATTTTTACTATTCTTTCCATATTATTTGCCAAAAGACCTATATTTATCCTTTATGTCTGTATTACACTTAAATGGGTAAATAAAATAATGAATAAATATTTAAAATATTTTTTATTGAATTATTCCAGAAATACGCAGTTTTTTTTTAATTTTTTGATCCCAAAAAATACATTTAGGGATTCACAAACCTTTAGGGACCCGTTTAAAAATATGGAGAAATATAAAAGACACATTTGCGGAAATGTTGGTGCTTTTGTCCGGCGTGTCTAGATTGGGTCCTAAAACTTGGGTGTTGGTCCCTAGCTACAGCGGGTTTGTTACCATTGACCGTTCCAAGGCGGTACACAAACTGTCAACCCTTTTATGTTTGTGGCTTTGCATACTTTGCTTCAATTTATTCCTGTATTTTATGTTTGTTTTGAATACGTGTTTTTGGTAGACTGTGTTTTGTGAATGCTCATTTCCTGTTCGATTTAATACCTACTTCTTCAATCAATGAACATAGAAATAAATGTTTATTACATTTTTATTGATGAAAGATCCGGATTTATCAGTGAAAGAATATTCGGTATCGCTAAGTATAATAACTAACTCAGTGAAAACGAAATAACTAACTGTGCACTTCTTTCAATGATTTATTTTGCGACTGCGCAATCCCGAGTTTTTACATTAACCGGACTATTTTTTTATGTATACAAAAATAGTGTCCGCTATCACGGCCGATTTACATGACTTGTCGTCGACAGTGAGGTGATATATGAAATGCATAGCCGCAAATGTGAATAAAATGACGACAAAACCAAATGGAGGATTTCACTGAAATATATGATACATTTATTTCTTTGTGACATCATTTAATTAAATTCCAACACAACAACATCTGTTCAGCGAGTTCAACTTCGCGACCAGAGCAACCATGAAATCCTATGATCCTTCCTGGCATAAACATCCTGCTTCATATATGCAGCGTCCTCATTTGAGACCTGGAAATATAATATCATGATGCTGTTTAGATTTTTTTATAAAAAAATATTTGTAGGGGTGGGTGGGGGTGTAAAACGCACAGGTATTGTGAGTATTTTTCACGAGCAAGTGGATACAAGTAATAAAATATAAACAATATGTCTATTACTGAGTGAGGAAATCCTTAGTGAGACAGTAGGGGTGTGGTTATTTTCAAAAGGAAACCTTTCATGAGATTGTAGGTGATGAAACATAAGTGTTGAAACGTATAAATGACGTCGACAATATGTATCTGCTAGGATTGATAATAGAGAAATCCTTCATGAAATGGTAGGTGGGTGATTCTTTTTATGATCGATCACCACAAACTATGACGCTGACTTACGACATCAATAAAGTTATTTGCTCCGAACATTGTAAAATAGCAGTGAACATTTTCTCTACAAAAATCCTAAGAAACTTAACCCCCAGAATTCACTACGAAACCATTCATAAATCTATTAATGTGTTCAGGTCATAAAATTACATATACGCCGATTACACATCTAGCTTTATTCACTGGTACTTAAGTTAAAACCATAATTGAAATTGCGTGAAATAAGTTCAACTCTTTGGCAACGATAACAAGAGGGTGATGGTTAAGGCATTTATATTGCAGTTATAGTTCAGCTAAGCAACATATATGTATTAAGTTACATAATTTACGTGCAGGTCTATTCGATTAATCGGAAGCAGATTTTGCAACGGTGTATAATTTGCCAGTTTTGTTGGTGGGACAGCGGCTTTAAATCTTACATACAAATTGTATAAAATATAGTTATGTTTTAACTGCTGACTCGATTCTATGGAAACATTTTTGTTATTTTCAAGAATGACAGATGTGAGGGAAAAACAACATGTCTACCATCGAGTGAAGGATTTGTCTGTTAACGAAACATTATTTAACTGCTGGCGTCGATTACAGTGAAATCATTCACAATATTGTAGGCATGTGTTCCTTTTCACAAACAAGCCGATGCGAGTAAATGAAACAAAAATCCTACCTTTGAGTAAAGGATTTGCCAATAGAGCGGACCACAAAAATTATAAACTGTGATGTTGATTTATGACATCAATAAAGTGTTGAGGATGTCAGTTTCATTTACTGAGAACACTGAAAAAAGACGAAACATTTTTGTAATAATAAATTTAAATCATAAACGAACTTATACAGAAAATAGATATATATATGTATTATGGGTGTTCTGGACCAAAACCAAATTACCCCAAATAATCTAAAGTCACCACACACAAATTTTCAGTTTACTGAAAATTAAGTCGATTTAACTGGTTATTTAGCATGTTACAGGCGCTAAATAACCCAAGATTTTAAGATTGAATTGTGAAAATGTTTTAAATTTGGATGTTTAAATTTTATTACAAAATAGAGGTTAAACATTAAAACTTAGGTTGAATACAAAGGTGGTGGATCATACTCAAACACACTACTTAAACAATAAATCACACACTTTTTAGACTTTTTTGTAAGGTTGCCATTGCTTCCTTTCTTCCCTGCTCTACTAGTTCCTTTTTTTGAACTGCACTAATTTCAAGTTTCTTTTGTTTGATATCCTGTTTCAAATTATAGTATCTTTCCAGTTCATCTAAAATCAACTTAAACTCTTGCTCAGATATTTGTGCATCACTCAACGCTTTTGATATTAACTGCTTTATACTATTTAACTTAGCCTCCGCCAAAGTTTTTATTTCATGATGTTTTTGAGCTTTTGCATTAAGCTTGCGTCTGATAAAATTAATACAAACACCTGTAGCTCCACATATTATTGCTGCTATTTCTAAAGGTAACACAACTGGAACAACAAATCCAATCCCAGCCATAATAACACCTGCAGATATTAAGGTAGTGTCAATTCCATCTGTAATATTAATACCACGTTTATATTTTTTATAAAGTGACTGACGTATATCTCGTTCTGTAATTAACTTTTTTTCTATTTCTGAAATCTTTTGTAATCTATAATTTTGTCCGTCTTCCACTGGCAACTCAGGATATAAACTTGGTGCTGTCGGTTGCTTCATTTTTTTATTTATTAATAAAAAAATAAATTATTTCAATTAATAATGATGCCACCGTATTTACAGCGGTAGCGTTGGCAATCTTGCATACAAAGTTAACAACAGAACCAGCACCAATCTCTAAAGGTTTATCAAAGCTATCATGATTACGTGGGATGATGTGAAGCGTTATGCCATAATTTGGTTGTTCAACACCATTGACAGAAACTATTACAGATACGTCACCAACTAATCGTTCACATCCTCAACCTATTCCCATAATCAGTCCACGGCGTGTCATTACATGCCCCACATTTGATTCTGCTCCACCATTACCAAATGAGAGTATTCTATTCAACACAAGTTGGCCCTTAGCCTCCGCAAATATTGTTATAATCCCATATTTAAGATTATCAACTCTATCTCTCAAATGATTAAACTGGTCAACAAAAGGCACAATTCGCCTATATAAATTTTGAACATCATTTATCAAAGCCTCTAAGTCTTCTGTTTTTTTAGGTCTTGTTGGTCCAAATATACTCATTGTTTTTTTTATAAAAATATATTTTTTAAATAATTTCTAAAACACAACTCATAGGCAAACCGTGATTATTTAATTTGTTGCCATACTCATCTCTGACTTCTATTTTCAATTCAGTAATTGCACCATTCATAAGACAGTGATATTCAGGATAAAAACTTGTATATACTATATCTCCAAACTGCTTATTTACTACAGGCACAACACCTGCTTGGTGCACCATTGAAATAATTTCTACTCGTATTAACTTGTTTCAGATGAACATATAGCTGTTTATAAGGAGCTAAATCAATTGGGTAATCTCCTATATTAGTACCTTTCAACCATTTTCTGTCCTTGAATCCCAGCATTTTTGAAAGACCGCTTGACATTCGTGTCTCTATTGGCGTATGTATAATGGCTGCACCAATTTGGACAATACTGTCCAGGATAATATTTTCATTTAGCAATTTAAAATCTTCTACCAAGTCTTGAAAGTTATAGAGTCCACCTGGTAAAGGTTTTATTTTATCTGGGTTTCTTGTCTTTACGATTTCACCATTAATATTTTTCCAACTGATAGTGTATGTAAAACTTTTCATCTCTATTATCGATATACTGTTGTAAATTAATAGAGTTGTCTATGTTTGAAATTGTATGAAATATTGTTTTTAATATATATATATAACAACACAAATAAAATGATTTCTAAAGAATTCAAATATAACCCGGATGCTCACTATTCAAATACTTTTAGCAAGAAAGTGATAGATATAATAAATCAAAACATAGTCATTACATCAGACGGTAAATGCTTTAAAGCATCATTTTCCAATGTCTTTGAAAAATAAAAACTCCCATACGTTAAATCAGATGCTATAGTCCAACGCTGGGGAACAGATTGGATGTTATTTTGGCAGAATCAGTTGAATTTTGCTATTTGGTGTGCGACAGCTGGATGTGGCATTGGTTTTAACAACCATCTAAAAGCTGATACCCTGGTTGGTTCGTTATTTCGATTTCATGTCTATTACCAAGTCAGAAGAATAGCAATGACCCCGCCCCAAGGGTCACATGTTTTACATAGACATGTATAGGAAAAACTTAAAAAATCTTCTTCTCTGAAACTGCAGGAGCCAGAGGTTTAATATTTTGCATTTGCTATAAGCTTATGGTCTTCTACCAAGTTTGTTCAAATGGTGACCCATTGGTAACATTTGGCCCCACCCTGGGGGTCACAGTTTTACTTAGGCTTGTATATGCAAAAACTGAAAAAAAAATTCTTCTCTGGAACCACATGGCACAGAGCTCTCATGTATTACATGTAGCATCAGCTTATGGTCCTCTACCAAGTGTGTTCAAATGGTGACCCTGGTGTCAAATTTGGACGCGCCCCGGGGGTAAAATTTTTTTAATTTCTTTTTAATTTTTTTTTTTTTTTATTTGATTTTTTTTTTTTTATTTTTTTTTTTTAAATTTTTTTTTTTTTTTTTTTTTTTTTAATTTAATTATTTTTTTTTTTTTTTTTATATTTTTTTTTTTTTTCAATTTTTATTTTGATTTTTTTCATTTTTTTTTTTTTTTTTTTTTTATTGATTGATTTGAATTATTGTTTTTTTTGAATTTTTTCATTATCTTTTTAATTACTTGACACTTACTTTAAAATTTCTTGTCGGCGCTACTCATCCTATATGCCTTGTTGAATTTCGACAAAACTTGGCAGGAAGCATCGGTAAGATGTCTAGTTGTGCATTTCACGCTTTTGTTCCAGTTCGCTGATTTTTGACGGGAGTTATGGCCCTTTGACATTTTTAGCTCTACTGGCCAAGGGCCAGCAGAGCTTATGGGATGCTGTGTTGTCCGTCGTCCGTCGTCTGTCTGTCTGTCGTCTGTCGTCTGTCGTCTGTCTGTCGTCCGTTAACTTTTCTTCAAACGACTTCTCCTCAGAAACCGCTTGGCTAATTTTGACCAAACTTCACGTGGATGATCCTTAGATGAATGCATTTTAGATTTGTTAAAATTAGGTCAACGCTACATCCAAGATGGCTGCCATTACCATATATAATCGAAACCTTAAAAAATCTTCTTCTCCAGAACCGCTGGACAGATTTCAACAATTTTTCTTATAAAATGATCGCCAACGCCTAGACTATCAAGTTTGTTCAAATAAAGTCCCCGGGGTCAAAAATGGCCGTGCCCCGGGGGTCCAAAATTTGTATATTGAGGTTTTGCATGTTTTTCATATAGACATATAGGAAAAAACTTTAAAAAATCTTCTTCTCTGAAACCACAAGGCGCAGAGCTCTCATGTATTACATGTAGCATCAGCTTATGGTCCTCTGCTAAGTTTGTTCAAATGGTGACCCTGGGTTCAAATTTGTCTCCACCCCGGGGGTCACAATTTTACATAGACTTATATAGGATTTTTAAAAAAAAAATCTTCTTCTCGGAAACTACAACAGCCGGAGGTTTGATATTTTGCATTTACTATAAGCTTATGGTCCTTTACCAAGTTTGTTCAAATGGTGACCCTCGGGTCACACTTGGCACCGCCCCAAGGGTCACATGTTTTACATAGACATGTATAGGGAAAAACTTAAAAAATCTTCTTCTCTGAAACTGCAAGAGCCAGAGGTTTAATATTTTGCATTTGCTATAAGCTTGTGGTCCTCTACCAAGTTTGTTCAAATGGTGACCCAGGGGTCACATTTGGCCGCACCCCGGGGGTCACAGTTTTACATAGGCTTGTATAGGCAAAAATGAAAAAAATCTTCTTCTCTGGAACCACATGGCACAGAGCTCTCATGTATTACATGTAGCATCAGCTTATGGTCCTCTACTAAGTTTGTTCAAATGCTGACCCTGGGGTCAAATTTGTCCCCGCCCCAAGGGTCACAGTTTTACATAGACTTATATAGGATCTTTTTTTTTAAAAATCTTCTTCTCGGAAACTACAAGAGCCAGAGGTTTGATATTAAACATTTATTATAAGCTTATGGTCCTTTACCAAGTTTGTTCAAATGGTGACCCTGGTGTCACATCTTGCCCCGCCCCGGGGTCACAGTTTTATATAAATGCTTGTATAGGGAAAAACTGAAACAAATCTTCTTCTCTGGAACTGCAACAGCTTAAGGTTTAATATCTTGCATTTGCTATAAGCTTATGGTCCTTTACCAAGTTTGTTCAAATTGTGACCCTCCGGTCACATTTGGCCCCGCCCCAAGGGTCACATGTTTTACATAGACATGTATAGGGAAAAACTTAAAAAATCTTCTTCTCTGAAACTGCAAGAGCCAGAGGTTTAATATTTTGCATTTGCTATAAGCTTATGGTCTTCTACCAAGTTTGTTCAAATGGTGACCTATTGGTCATATTTGGCCCCACCCGGGTCAGTTTTAATTAGGCTTGTATAGGCAAAAGCTTTTTTTTTATTTTTTTTTATTTTTTTTATTTTATTTTATTTTTATTTTATTTATTTTTTTTAATTGTTTAATTTTTTTTTAATTTTGTAATTTTTTTTTAAATTTTTTTTTTTTAATTTTTTTTTTGATTGATTTGAATTCATTTTTTTTATAAAAATATTTTTATTATCTTTTTAATTACTTGACACTTACTTTAAAATTTCTTGTCGGCGCTACTGATCCTAAAAGCCTTGTTGAATTTCGACGAAACTTGGCAGGAAGCATCGGTAAGATGTCTAGTTGTGCATATCACGCTTTTGTTCCAGTTCGCTGATTTTTGACGGAGTTATGGCCCTTTGACATTTTTATTTTAAATTTCTTGTCGGCGCTACTCCTTAAACGGCTTGTTGGATTTCTACGAAATTTGGCAGGAAGCTTCAGTATGATGTCTAGTTGTGCCAAGCGCGGTATATCAATGAAATCTTGGACAATTGTGAAAACTAGCTAGATCTTGTTAGTAATAACAGAGTTATGGCCCTTGATTTGTTGAAAAATGCTATATTGTATTTTTCTTTGTTAAATCTATAGGAGAAGAGAGCTATATCTAGCTATATCTATCTAAATCTATAAGAGCTGTTTTAGCCAGTAGAGCGTCCACAGGCCCTCTTGGGCCTCTTGTTCTATTTCATTATAAAAGGATTTTACAAGATTTTGTTTTGTATATTTTAAGTGTGGCTTCTGCCAGCTCTCCCCTAAGTTCAGCAATATGGTCGCTTTGATTAAGAAGACTTCTTAGAACAGGCTCATCAGGCACCATTGGTAAATATTCATCATAATCATCTGGATCGTACGTAGGATTGTCAAAATCAAATCCTCCTTCAGCCATTGTTTATTTTATTTAATTTTAAAAAATATATTTAAAAAATAAAAAACAATGTCGGCATACGGAAACAAACTTAACCCTCATAGAAAACTAAGAGAGCCTCATGGTGCCAAAGGCATCCGCACAAGTGTAGTAATAACTAATAATCCCTCAACAATAGACCAAAACCAGCAACTGCTTGTGAGATTTCCCAATCTAAGTACTAATGATGTGATAGTTCCTCGTACTACTCGTCTTGCCTTTGAAATAGAACTTAAAAGCAGAACAGACGCCAACGCTACTCTATTCCAGAATCTGGGTAGAACAATTGTGAAAAAAATGACAATAAGAATAAGTGGCAACGAAGTCATGTCAATAGATGACAGTGATATATATCATTGTTATGTAGATTTATGGAAAAGCCCTACTGAACGAGTAAACATAGCTTACCAAGGTATTGGTAAAGCAAACATGTTAAAACATAGAGTTGGTGCGGGAGATAAATCCTCAGACACCGAAGATGAAGCTGTAGCAGCAGCTTATGGAAATAGATTTTGTATTCCACTGGACTTTGAAATGTTAGAAAGTCATATGCCATTTTATCAAGCGGGGCTTGGTGATAGGTTAGAATATGAATTAACGTTTAACGATTATAACAAAGTTATCAAAAGCAGAGATGCTGATGCATCTTATAAAATAAAAAATATCTGCTTGGAATTTGATACGGTTAGTGATGATGAATTAGCCAGACAAATAAGACAGCAAACCAATGATAAGATGTCATTTATGTATGATCGTATCTTGCGACATAGAAAAAATAATAGCAAACAAATCTAAAACCCTTTGGAACATCAACATTAATGTAC
Organism: Cyrtodaria siliqua; assembly: GCA_037043455.1. Classification (NCBI taxonomy): domain Eukaryota; kingdom Metazoa; phylum Mollusca; class Bivalvia; order Adapedonta; family Hiatellidae; genus Cyrtodaria; species Cyrtodaria siliqua. Next base: position 66,793 of record JAWPHD010010986.1, on the reverse strand, counting down.
CAGCACGGAGCATGAAAGGTATTCTAATGCTGTTTGAAGACCCAGAAAGAACAGACACGGAATCCTTTTACAACCCAACGATTGAAAACGTTGAAATGACAATAGAAGGCGTACCAAATCAGTTGTATAGTCAGGGCATGAAGGCATATCAACATTGGGATGAAATCAACAAATACTTTGCCTTGACATCAAAAAGAAACAAAGAGACAGAAATAGTAGCGAGGGACTTACACTTTACCAATGTTTCTCTTGAGACTTATCTGACAAAATCATATGCTTTGTGGCTTGACCATAGAACATGTGATGACAATTTATTACACGGCAGTGGAAGAAAAATAGAAAACGGCAGTGAAGGTATAACGATACTAATAAATAAAAAAGCAGATGCAGATCAACCTTTAAATATTTATATATATATAATACAAGATGCGCAAATCAATTTCGAAGATGGAAGATTCAAAGAAGTACGATACTAGTTTACAACAAAAATATCCTAAATATCCACACAGTGCCATTATCTGTGGTCAGACAGGCTGTGGTAAAACAGAGTTTGTTCTTGACATACTTGAACAAGAGTACGTTGGAGTTTTTGAACATATAAATATATTGTGTCCAACCATAGAGTGGAACGAGGCTTATAAAAATAGATCCTGGATAGGTGATGTAAAAAACCCGAGAGATAAAAAAATAATAATTGTCAATCCCGTTAGCAAAAGCAAAGAAATGTTACAAGAACTGTTGCGTTTATTTTTCAAAAGATATGCTGGCAAGCCCACATTATACATCATTGATGATTGCTCCGCCACAAAAGAATTACCAAAGAAAAAAGATATGTTGTCAGAGTTGGCATTCTCTGGTCGTCACGCTAAACAATCAGTGTGCGTCATTTCACAGAGATATAATTCTGTATTAAAAGATTTGAGAGAGCAAGCAAAATGGTTGTGTATGTTTTACACTAAAGACAGAGATAGTTATGAAAATTGTTTGAGAGAAAATGATGTTATTCCGACGCTGGAAGAGAGAACCAGAATAAGAAAAGCTTTAGCAAAACTAAATATTCCAAGTTAATATTGAGGACTGACCAACCAACTGGTTATTGGGTTGAATAATTTCTAACAGCAATGCTTTTTTTCTAACAGCATTGCTTTGTTACTAATAGTAATACTAACAACAAAGTAGCAATGTTAATAGCAATACTGACATGAAAATATAATGAAAATATCAGAAAATATAGTAATGCTTATAGCATTGCTCATAGTCAAGTAGCAATGTTAATAGCAATGCTTGCAGCAAATTAACAATGCTAATAAAAAATAGCAATATTAATAACAATGCTATTAACAATACTAACAATTACTAGTTGCATGAATATCGCAGCTGGTTGTTTTATGTTTTATGTTTATTTCAAGATAAAAAATAAAATTATTAATATAAAAATGAATGCGGAAGAACTATTACAAGATATATCAGAAGGTTTCACAGAACGTGATGTATCAAAGCAACAAGAAACAAAAAAAAGAAAGATTATCAGCCATAGTGGCTGGCGGTGGTAGTCGTCAATATTTGGGTAAAGACATACAACTCACGAATATAGATAGCATGCCCCCGGATGAAATTAACAAACTTTACTGCATATATGAAGCAAGGCTTGGGGCAAGTATGACCAAGACTTTAGGCAATTCTTTTATTAACTTGTATGTGATGGGAGTATCAAAATATTTTAATGTAACCAATCCCCCATAACTGACAGAAGATTTGGAGGAAGACCCATTTATTAATCATGCTTTGACAAGCGCTTGTTGTGAGTTGTATTACAGGTATGGGATGTGCTTAGCACCATTTACAGCAATACTGACAACTGTTAGACATATTGATTTTAATAAAAATAAAAATATAGATAATATAAATGGAGAACCAAGAGAGTGAAGTTATACCTGTTGTTACACAACCTGTTGAACAACAAAAAGTAAAAAATCCAAAACGAATAGAGGCTGGGAAAAAAGAAGAAGCGGCAAGAAAGGCAAAGCGTTTGTCTCAAGATGCTGCAAAGCAAGATGCTGCAAAGCAAAATGAAATAACAAAAATAACAATAGGTGAAGAAGAACCAGAAAAAATCAAAATAAACGTATACAAAAATTATATTCCACCGTGTCTGGTTTTATTAGGCATTGCTGGGTTGGGTTTGTATATTTATAACAAGAAATCTGCTACGCAACCTGTAGCTGTGCAACCTGTTCATGTTGCACCAAAAGACCCGTTTGATTTTTAATAATTTATTTTAAAAAAATAATCATATAAAAAAATGGCAGCAAGTATTGACGGAAAACAAATTGTAAATATGATGTATCACGCCGGAGTGGAAACACTTCTAACTGTTGGATATCCTGAGATTGGCAGAAAACTACTAAAAAGACCAGCCCCTAAAGTGGATTTTAATATGGTAGATGTTGGGATGCTGTCTGTGGATATAATGTTAGCAATGGCTACAAAGGATATGCTGATTAAGCAAGGTATTATTCCTGCGGATATTATGAAATAATTTTAAAAAATATATATATATAAAAAAATGGCAAGTGTAGTAGCAATGATGATCGGTGGCATTAACAAATGCATTGGCATTTAGCGGTTCAAATTATTTATTTTCAAAAATGGGAAGTCAATCAGATGAGGAAAGACAAAGACATGACAAAGCCGTAGAACAATTAAACGCAGCACAAGCGGAGTGGAATAAAAAAAGAACAGAGAGATTAGATTTTATTAATAAGCAACAACAAAAAGAGCATCATGCAGAGCAGACTTTTGATGATGTTAACCAAGCTATGAAGCAGTATTATTATACAACTGGCAAACATTTGCTTTTAGAACCGGAGCCTAAGGTAAGTGATTTTTGTACACCATCTCCGGATCAACAGAACAGAGAAATTACGTTTATTGTGGTGGGCATGGCTGCAACTGGATAAGTGGCGTACAAATTGATTTCATAAAAAAAAATAGTTTAAAACTATAATTACTTTAGATTTGGAATGACTAAGTATGTTTACTTTGAAATAACCTTTGGAAAAACTAAGTCATATGCATGATACCTATTTGTTTTGTTGTTCTTACATGGTTTCAATCCAAGTGGTCGCATATAATATGGTGGTTTAGCACTCTTCTCTAATTTTTGAGATGATCAGGCGCCCATACTTCACCGTTGTCTAATAATGTCAATACCATGGATGGACCATATTCAGTATCTACTATTTTCTTATCTGTAATTTTGTATATTTTATCTATTTCCAAGTCTGTCCATTTCTTTGTGCTATTTTGATATTGCTCTTCAAGCAGTTCATCAAATCGTGCAGTTGTGATTTCCATTTTTTCTTTATAGTTATATAAAGTTTAATCTTTAGTAGAAAAAATGGAAAAGATTTATTACAGCCAAAAGGATTTTGGAAAGGTTACTCAGCAGTTAAAAAATTGGCAAAAGAGGCTGGTGTTAGTGAAAAAAAGGCATTAGAATTTTTAAAGAAACAAGCTGTGTGGCAGATTTATTTACCCGCACCAAAGAAAATAGTTAGACCCAGGTTTGATGTTTCTACTAAGAATGGAGTGCATCAAGCTGATTTGTTATTTCTGCCGCATGATACTTTTAGACGCAAGACATATAAATATGCGTTGACTGTGGTTGATATTGCAAGTAGATATTGCAAGCAGAGCCACTGACTACCAAGGATAGCAAAGAAGTTGCTAAAGCATTTGAGAAAATATACAGTGGGCATTTGAAATATCTAAAATTATTACAAGTGGATCCAGGCAGAGAATTTATGGGTGCAGTATAGCAGTTGATGGCAAAACATAAAGTAAATATCAGACGAGGCAGAACAGAAATACACAGAGACCAAGCTATAGTAGAAAGATTTAACAGAACATTAGCTGAAAGATTGTTTGGTTATCAGTATGCTAAGGAAATAGATTCACAAAAACGTAATAGAGAGTGGGTAAAGAGATTACAAGAAGTTGTCAAAGCCATAAATGCTGAGACAAAAAAGCCCCCTCCTGTTGAAACAAAAATATTAAAAGATGATCATATCTGTATGAATGCAAGTGTAAGATATTTATATCAACCCGGGGAACAAGAAGGTGGAAGACGCAGAGCAACTGATCCAATGTGGAGTGTAGATATTCACAAGATTAAAAGTTATATGGTGACGCAAGGTATAAGAGTTTATTATTTGAAATTACCAGCGCCACAAAGAGGATTTGTCAAAGAAGAATTACTTATTGTTCCTGCTGATACCCAAATTCATAAGTTTTTATAGAAACCATGTGCATCAGTTTTAATACCGTCTGGTGCTATGTATCTTTTAGAGTAACATGGTGACAGTGATACTTTGTTTACTTTTATGCCATATATCTCATGCTTTATTGAGCGTATCATATTCATTTCATGGGTGTATTTTTTCTTGCCAAACAATGCATCCTTGTAGTTTTCAAAGTTTATATGTTTTTTAATTACATATTCTTTTACACCCTTTGCTTTTGTAATGAGTTCTTCATCCGCTCTCAAAATCGTATATTGCTTGGGTCTTAATCCAACATACTCAGCTATAGCAACACCAGCACATTCGTTTTTCATTTTACCCAATACTTTCATGTTTGTATCATCATGCATTGGGTGATTTTTTGGATAATCACTTAGATCAAACTCATCTTTCATTTCAGCCATGTCTTTGTATGCATCATCTGTTCTGATGTCTACCAGTAGGCTGTCAGTGTCTGTGTATAATAAAGTACAGTCATTTCCGTACCTTTTTTTCAGGGTATTATAATACCAATCATACATCATATACTTTGATAAATCCAATACTGACATTCCAACATAAACTGGTTTGTTTAATGTTAATTTTGTTTTGTTTACATGTATTGCTGATAATTCATCTGAACATTTTATACGCCTATTAAAGTTGGGTTTGGCTATTATTTTTCTTATCTTTTCATTTTCAGAGCCGTCAGTTCTGACTAGTTTTATATCAGTCCGCTTGCGTAGATTTTCCATTGTTTTGCCAAACACAGAGTTGTTCATAAGTTTGTAAAACTTTATTTCAAATTTTGATTTAGCCTATTTCCTAAGTTTTGTGTTTAGGTTTATGCATGATTCCATCCATGGCTTTTCATTAAATTCTAATACTCTGTGTATTTTCTTTAGTTTCATGCCTAAAGATAAATACAGTTGCAGGTTTTTGTGATGTATCACATATTTTTCTTTGTCCATAAGATTGGGGACTAGTTGTTCTGTATTGATCATGCTATCATTTTCCAACAGATCTGTCTGGTATTCAGACAACCATTCTTTTTTCACTGCTAATCTTTCCGGTGCAAGTGGATAGTCATTGTGAGCTTCATGAAGTTCTTTAGGATATTCCAAATCAACTGTAGAAAATATCCTTTTCCTTCTTTTGGCTCTGGCAACGTTTCCACCCACTTAAAGCCAGAATATGGAAGTGGCTGACTCATTGCCCACCCATAAAGATTATTTGCATCATAATACATTAAAAAGTTGTTTTCCTCGTTAGGGTTATAATCAGCTACATGTGGATTGTTTGCTTTGGCATATCGTTTTGATACCATACTAATTCCACCACGCATACCTTTTTCTATAAATAAGTGCATGTTAATGTCTGTCAAAAGTTCTAATTTTATTTTTGAATGTTTGAGTAAAGCATCCCAAGATAATCCAGGTGCTGTATAGTAATGTAAAGCATCAAGTTTGTATGCACTCATACATGTTTTTCTAACAGTTTGAAACACATCTGCTAACAAAGTAACATCAGTTTTTAGATATAAATCATGATAGTCTCCAAGAGTTTTACAGTTAAACTCTTCCCATATTTTTTGAGCGTATTCGTAATCTTTGGGACTTATACTTTCATCTGAGAGACTACTGTAAAACTTTTCTATAGGCGGTAATTGCGTTTCCTTGAATCTTTCCATACTGTCCATATATTCGTATGGATAAACACCTTTTCGTAAAAGTTCAGGTTTTAGATATAAATCATAATAGTCTCCAAGAGATTTACAGTTAAACTCTTTCCATAGTTTTTGAGCATATTCATAATCTTCGCAATCTTTGTCTTTGAGCTTTATACTTTCATTTGAAAGACTACTGTAAAACTTTTATATAGGTGGTAATTTCGTTTCCTTAAATCTTTCCACACTGTCCATATATTTATGCGGGTAAATACCTTTCCGCAGAGGTAAATTTGTTTGTCTAAACTGATTTTTGGTAATTTCAAAATCAGATGTGCCTGTTGCATCAACCAATTTTTCCAAAGAGAAAGCCATAAACTGAAAGCTATCCAAGAATCTAAGTTGTCCGGCACTAAATGAAGTATACTTTTCAGCGTTGTTTGGAATGCATGTAATATTACCTTTCATTTGATGTATTTTTTGCATAATCAAATGACAATCATATCCTTTGAGGTTGTGAAATACAACAGGAATGATTGTTTTATTTGGTTTTATTTTCAGTTTCAGGTTACAGTTTTTATGTGCTGCACCTCTGTATTCTCCTGTAAAATGATAGTGGTCTCTTACTTTACCGTTTTTATCATTTTTTATTTCATCCTCACATATCCAATATTGTGTTGCTTTTTCATAATCTTCCTCATTTTGTTGTGTCATGATTAATGGTTTTGGGTGAGCAAATATTTTATTAATGTTGCTTTTCTCACATTCGAAGTGATTTAAAAACGTTTCAACAACATCTTCACCTCTGTAAATAACAGGTTCTTCAGCTTTGCCATCATATCTGACAACCTGGTATCCAAAACCACAAGCTTCGTGTACATTTTGAATTTCAGATTTCTTTCCAAATTTGATTGATTGCGGTTTGATTATACTCTCAAAATCAGCATATATTGTATAAGGCACAGGCATCTGATTTTGATGATTTTTAAATTGTGTGTGATTTTTACCTTTTTTTGGCATTTCTATTCTACAAGAATTTTTGTTAATACCATCACAGTCTTCTTTGTGTTTTGTGAGTAGATCTTCTCTTGAAAAGCCGTAAAGACAACGATCGCAGAAGTAAGTTTTACCGATCGTAAAGTAATCTATTTAGATTTTTAATCCAGCAATAGTGATATTTTGTTGTTATTGTTTTTGGTTCGTTGGAATAATCATCAGGGTTATAATTGTCATCTATAATTCCTTCTTCATTATTTGGATCATCTTCATCTTCATTTTCTAAATCAACCTCAACGTCTTCAGAAATTAAAAGCAAGTTAATTATTTTTATTTCTTGCGGTTGCTCTGATATTCTATATGGAAATACAGATACCCTTTTTCCTGTGCATCCGTAAACATTAATAGCAAGGTTGTTTTGTTTTTCTACTTTTGAAATTTGTGAAATTGGAGTGGGAAAGTCAATGTTATCTTTCTTTAAGAACTCTATACTAGGATACTTTGATAATCTGTCTGTGTGATCTGCAGCTGGATTTAAAGCAGAATTTATCGCATGAAACAAACATTTATCATCATCGTTTTTTACATTTATAATTGCTTTTTTATCAGCTACTGCTTTGGGTAAAGGAATATATGAAGAACCTTTTAATGGCTGATATTTTGCTATATTTAAGTACAACTTAACACAGTGGTCAATTTCCAATCCAGATGCTGTGTTTGTAAATCTTTCTAAGCTTTCTTGTATAAATGCAGATGACTCATCGTAAAACTCATTTATTTTTTCAGAGCTCAAGACGGCATTTGTTCACTGCGTAACACTGCTGTGGTATATATTTTGTTAGCGCCGTCGTCTTTAAATAAATCTACAATGAGACCAAATTGAAACTTTAATCCATTCGTCTCTTTTAGCTCTTTGATAATTTGTTCTGTAATAATGGATTTTTTATCATGAAATAGTTTTTGAGGGTCTTTATATTTTTCAACAGACATCTCGTATGCTTTTAATAAACCATACATTGGTTTGTCAACCAGTTTTAATTCTGGGATACCTTTTTTAGATTTTATCATTAAACTCTTTCAGTTCATTTATAACATTTTCCTGTAATTTAGCATATTTCTGCTTTTCTCTTTTACGTAGTTTTTTGTCACGCCGTCTCTTGAGTAAATTTTCTAATGTCTGAGATTTAACCTCTTTCGGAGTTTCCTTTGGTTTTAATGCATTGATACCATTAGACAGTGTTTGCTTATCTATTACTCCTGTATCAAACAGACGTATTAAATTTGTTATAGTCTCCTCGTTTTCCATACTTTATTTGTTATATATTAAAAATAATTTTTCTTAAATATAAAATAATTATATACAAAAAAGACAATGAAAAGTAATGTTTGTCAATTTCTTAAAATTGGATTACATAATCCATGTAAAAGCAAGCCAACAAAAGATTCCGATTATTGCAGTTTGCATAAATATAGATTAAAAACAAGTCATGTGTTACCGTGCCTAAAATGTAAAAAAGGCACTTCTGCAAGATATCAAGTATGTGTTGGTTGTGGTGCTCATTCGATTAGAATGAAACACGAATAATGGAGGTTAAAGTTGTACAACGCTGTGTGTCTCCGATTTAGATTTATTGAGGTTTAAACATATTTTGTTAATTTCGTGTTTATTTGTTGATTTAACTAAAATTCTGATAACAAATCGACAAATTTGTTTTGTATTAAAAAAACATTTTATAATATTACAAAAAATGTAAACTTGTGTTCTTCACTACCCCTATTTTAAAAAAGTTTGTTAACCTAAGTTTTGATTGTTTAACCTCTATTTTGTAATAAAATTTAAACATTCAAATTTAAAACATTTTCACAATTCAATCTTAAAATCTTGGGTTATTTAGCGCCTGTAACATGCTAAATAACCAGTTAAATCGACTTAATTTTCAGTAAACTGAAAAAATGTGTGTGGTGATTTTAGATTATTTGGGGTAATTTGGTTTTGGTCCAGAACACCCATAATACATATATATTAGCTTTTTTTAAACTCCTGGCTTGATTATAGAGAAATCCATTACGAGATGGTTGGTAGGTGTTTTGTTATTTCCACGAACTAGCGGATGCAATTGAGTGAAAACCAATATCGAGTGAAAAACAACATCGAGTCAAGGATTTTTCTAAAATTCGAGTAATACAGATTATTTAACTGCTAAGATCGATTATTGGGAAACCCATCGCAAGATAGTAGGCATGAGGTTCGTTTCACAAACAAGCGACTGCGAGAGAGTGAAAATAAAAACACGTCTACCCTACCATCGAAGGAAGGATCTGCCTATATCTCAGACCACAAAAATCTGTGACATTGACTTATGACTTATGAATTTATTGACTTACCAATAAAGTGTTGAGCACATCATTTGCCATTTTGTTGGGAATATTGATGAGAGCAAAACAGCTTTACAAATCAAATCATACACAAACTTTTATTAAAAATATAGAGGTTTTTTGAACCGCTGGCTAAGTTATAGGGAAAACCTTCATGAGATGGTAGGCATTTTGTTATTTTGACGAACGAGCGGAAGCGAGCTAGTGATTGATCCATTGAGTGATGGATTTCTCTGTAACCAAGCATACTGTATACCCTTATAACTGTTCTCCACCTGGACGGGCATTAAAGAAACAAAAACATGGGGATAAACAAAACGTTTACCACAAAATGGCAGGCATGTTGTTCTTTTCACAAACTAGCGTATGATCGTAAGCGATTGAAAAAACAAAACACACCTACCATAGAGAGAATGATTTCCTATAATAATACCCAGTAGTTATATAATCCACTGTATGATTTTAACCTAAATTATTCCATTTATTAAACATTATCAGCAACACTTTCTTGACGTCACAGTTATTTATGTGTTCAGAGTTTAAGAAATAATAAATACGTCACTGTATTTTATCGGTGAATAAAATACAGTTAGGAGTTCGGATGCGTTGATTTAATGACTCGCATCTGAACAACTAAATGCTAGTACGTATTCCACCGATAAAATCAGGTACGTATTTGTTATTTCGATTCTAACAATAACCCCATTGTTTACGCTATTGTGGGGGCATTATATATTATCTCGGAGGTCAAGGTAATCAGGCTGCTACGTTTACAGGCTGTTCCATTGGACGCCCCCATATGCAAAGTTCTGCGAGGAATACACTAGTAGGCACGTGATAAACAATTAAGTCATTGCTTAAGTCATATAGCTTGCGCTGTATAACGTCAAACGTTTTCAGCTTGTTCAAGATGCTTGTTAATGTTATGTGTACTGATACATATGATGGGTTTAATCGGGGTGTGTGCAAGGTTTGGGAGCATGGCCAGTTTGTTGTAATTAACATTTCATTAACATTACTGTTGAATTTGTCTTCGTGACGTATATTTACCAAGTGACGTCATGTAACGTGGCGCTTCCAACGGATGAAATATACGCGGGGAATTAATGAAACAGCCGTATTTTATCGTAGAATAACATACAGTCGTCTCTCTTCTTTGTGTATATGAAAGACTGCGCAGGTCGTGTTAGAATAATTATTAATATATTTATTAATACATCATATTATTTATTTACTTTTTTTGTATGGGTGAAATTGAGAAATTCCAATATTTTACTCATAGAAATGTAAAAAAAAAAGGTTTCAGACTATAATAATCACTAAATAGTAAGTATCTCGTAACACACAAGTAACTGTGACGTTGATCCATGACGTTAATAAATCATTGCTGACGTCAACGTCATCGGCCGCCAACGTTCAATAAATCGAAAAATAAGAATTGTCAGTACAAATCAGCGGGTATAAACATGTTCAGAGCGTTAACAACGACAGTCGGATTCTTCCCGGGGGCTCATATGGTAGAGGGACTATAAACCTTAGAAAGAAAGAAAAAGAAAACAACGACAGCAACATGAATGACCAGAAGCAGAAAATAATAGAGTTGTGAAGGCTTTAGGAAACAGTACCTGTCCCTTAAGTGATTCGGTGACGGAAATCAGTACATCCCATGGCCAGCTGCATTAACGCCCCATCTCCAGGAACCCGGTCAACACAGGAATTGGCGATACATACAGCCAGTCGGCAATGTCTTATTTCGATAGCGCCACCATTAATGGATTTTTTTTTATTTTCCATGCATCCAGGCGGAGATAACGGTGACGGTGATCTGGAACAACCACGGTTACAAACACAGAAGCACTTTATATAACCTTTAAGAGTTTCGACAGCGACAGCAACTAATGCTTGATGCAAACTGTCGGCATATACTTGCCATTATACTCTTGAGTTAGTACAGTAGACTATAAAGTTATTAAAGACATGTGTATCAACAAAAACCCTGATGTTATATAAGTCTATCTATCCAGTTTTTGACATTCAACTCACTCGTTACCATATTTTTAACATATTTATGTAAACAAATCGGTCCATGTTGAACTATTACATGAAAAAGAAATTGTAACAAAATCTATGTACAGTGGTTCAACCATGGTACTAGAGATATTTTACTGTTTTTGACTTGCTGAATCATGCATTTCTTTTATGTTATTTCACAGAGCACCTTTTTCCAACCACTCAGTTTCTTCCTTCAAATTCAATTCTTGTTTCTTAGTCATGAGGACACCTCGAACTGACTGCACATTAATCCTCACATCCCAGATCAGTCATATCCTAGAAATTATGAAATAAACAGTAGGTCTAAATTTCAAAATAGCTTAACGTAGTCTTGCCTTTACTCTAGCCTAGTCTTTAGGCCAGTTTCAATACGGATTCCAGACCGCGAATCAACATTTACAGTTGAATTTTGCACCTCTCGTCAATATCCAATACTATAGTTCCACCATGATTCATTGAAGCATTGTCATTCGGTATTCCAGAGCTTAAAACAACATTTTGTTAATTCATTGTTTCGTCTGAAAACAAGATGAACGATTGTTTACACATTACTGTGTACACATGTACATACAGACTACAGTATGATTGAAGCGATTGCCTCTTTGAATCTGCGATCTAGGTCTAACGTTACGCATGTACTGAATACATGTTGTTGTTTTAAAAGAGAGTTATCAACAAAGTACAGTACACATTTTATTTATATATAAGTTTGTTGCCTTAAAACCGATACGTTTAAAGTTGTTTTATTGTAGTGCCATGCAATTTACTACTACCGCGTATGAATACTTTTTACGATTTGCCTTACAAGGCAATAGTAGTAAATAAGACACGCATCTATATGCAAATTGGTTTGTACTACAAACAAATAAACTAATAAAACTCATACAAAATAAAATTAAAAATGTAATAAATAGGATATTAGAAATATAATTAACAGATTATTTAACTGCTGCGTTCGATTATAAGGAAATCCTTCATTCGATGGCAAACGTATTGTTTTTTTCACTCGCTCGCATCCGCTCGCTCGTGAAAAAACGCTTGCCTTCTCGTGAAGGGTTTTCTAATAATCTCACGCGGCAGTTAAATAATCTCTACATCACAAGTTTGTGTTAGGCAGTTTCCTTTTGAATGTATTTGTCTTCACATATTTGCATTTTGGGGAATGGTGGGGAGATTTGTTTTCAATTTGCCATAGCATTAGGCTCTATATGACAGTTGTTAAGAATAACCCATCTAAAACTCGGAATAAACTTGTAAGTTCAAACATTATAAAACAAAATGGAAATAATTATATGACAAAATAATTACCTAAGGCAATGTGCCTGGAGTTGCTTTTGTTGGAAGTCTAAATAGTTTACTAAAACAACACCTTATATGCGTTCGCATATATTGTCTGAATTCCGGATTAAACGCTCCGATAATGTAAGGATTGATGGCGTTGTTCAACATATATGATCTCATAGCAATTTGTCTTCCAACGCTGTATCTGTCACTGATGTTTGAGTGAGGAATTCCGCCAAAAGCTACGACAAAATATGGGATGAAACTCACAAAATATCCAACCGTCATTGCAATCATTATACACGTGATTCTGACCTCAACTGTATATGTATCAATAAAATAGCTAATTGTTTGTCTGTGTTGTGTTTCACCAGATGAAACAATATCATTTTCTATTTGTGCTACTGTGTTTTCCACTTCATTTGACATTCCAGCTTCTAGTTTAATTGTTGGATCTTCAACATTTGTTTTGCTCGTAACATCTGCAGATGTGTTGCTTATCTTATTATGTTTAATAGCAAAAGCCTTGATGTTCCTCTTTGAAGCTAGTATTGATTTTACAATAAGGCTGTATAACGAAATGAACGTCAAACTTAACACGACAGTTTCTGATAATATTATAATATCGAAGGCAGTAGTTGCAGATTGTATTATTTCTGCGTTATTCTTACGGTAACAAACGTACCCGTGTACTGCACGTTCGTTCATATCGGTATAATTCAAACGACCAACGTCGCGTATGAACAACTGAGGTATAGAAATCAGCAATTGAAAGCTGATAACAGCTGCAACCGTTACCATAACGGTTTTAATGGGAAATTGCCAAGCGAAATATCTGCATAACTTTCTGTATCTGTCGATGCAAATTATCCATAGTACTGCTGCAGAAGATGATACTAACCAGTAATTTATGAAAACTATAAACTTACATCCTGCGGAACTCTTAAGGGCGACAGTAAAGCAATTTATTACTATCTCATCAGTAAATATAAAGCAAGTCAACAGATCTATTGCAGCGAGAGACGATATTAAGACCGTGTTTATAGTTTTGCTTGGCCTACTGATATAGAACAACAACATCATGGCATTGTCTGTTATTCCAAGAAACATGACGCTGGCGATATAAGTAATAACAGGTGCTAACTTCTTTGTATATTCTCCTCTTAATTATTCTAATAGTAAATTGTTGTTGGGGGTCGTCCTGCTCGGATCTTCCATAATTGTTGCTAAAGCTTTGATGTCTAAAATGGAAATACGCACAATTGATATCTTATTATCCGATGAACTCCATTGTTAATTGCGAGTAACGCTCATAAAACCGACATATATGAACTACTAATAACGATATCGAAGATATGATGTAATGCCATTTAAATTTGTAAATACGAAGTGGGTTCACTCACATGTTTGGAGTGTACATCCTGTTTAGTATGGCGTGTGCACGAAATCAATTAGATATTTTGTTTTATATGTTTATTTGGTTACAGTAGTTGTCGGTAAAACTGATGAAACACGGTAATACTGCAATGATTTAGCCATTCTGGTCTTTTGCGTGTTTTAGGGTTGACTGTGTTCTGTGAAAGCTGCATTTCCTGTTCGATTTTTATATTTACTTTTACTATAGAATCAATTAAACGAATTATAAATAATCATAGAACTTTGACGATAATAATTGTGTTTGTTTTTGTTTGCGTAAAATTGCTAATTTAAACAATTAAATATGTACCGAGAGTTTATATTGTGTCAGATCAATTTCACGTGGGCGGGACTTGAATATCATCGAAACCAAGGCCCGCACGCCTGCGGTTTCGATGTGTTTTAAGTCCAATTACCAGATCTCCCGCGATAAAAGCTCGCTGGAAATTATCTTACATGGCTTGTTATGTAAATCTTATCTTGCCGAGATATGTATCAGACGCAGTGCAATGGTATGCCTTAATCAGTGGTTCGATGACAATGTTTATGCAGCGTACACCCCATTTAGCATGGCATGTGCATGAAATAAATTAGGTATTTAGTTTGTTGTTTGGCGACATTAGTTGTCGGTAAAACTGATGGCACACGGTAATACTGCAACGATTTGCTATATAATCACTTAAACGAATTATATATAGCCATAGAACTTTAACGATGATAATTGTTTGGTTTTTGTTTGCGTAAAAATGCTAATTTAAGATATTACATATTTCCAGGGACTTTATATTGTGTCATATCAATACCGCGTGGGCGGGACTTGAAGATCATCGATACCAAGGCTCGCACGCCTGCGGTTTCGATGTGTTTTAAGTTCAATCACCAGATCTAACACAATACAAGCCCGCTGGAAATCATCTTACATGGATTGTTATGTACTTCTTGTCTTGTCGTACCCTTAACGGATTGTTCTCTTGTAGTTCTGGCTTCTGCCAAGTCATTGAGTACTTGCTTTGTGACTTTCTATGCTTTTTTATAAGCATATATACCTGGTCTTTTATATGTTATATTTATATTGCCTATTAATGCTACCTTGTTTGTTAGAGAATATGACCTGACGGAGTTATATTGATTTACATTGACCCGTTTTATTGGGATGACAATGGGATTAAGAGTGAGGTTTGGTGCACGCTAGAACCTGGTCCAAACCCCCAGACGCGGTAGCCCTATTGTCAACCCTTGAATGATACTTTTCGTGTTCGATTTTTATATCTACTTATACTTATATCGCCTATTAATACTGCTTTGTTTGGTAGAGAATAAAACCTGGCGGGGATATCTTTATTTACACTGTCCCGTTTTATTGGGATGTCAATAAGGTAAGAGTGAGGTCTGGTGTACCATAGAACCTGGTTTAAACCACGAGCGGCCTGTTTTGTTTCTGACCGTTCCAAGGCGGAAGCCGTATTGTCAATCCTTTCATTTTTGTGATGTCATATATTGCCATTTATTCATACTTGTACTAATTGTTTGTTTCTGTGCGTGTTTTTGGTTGACTGTGGTCCTTGAATGCTACATTTTCCGTTCGACTTTAATATCTACTTTTATGATACATTATTTTTCGAAAAAATATACATAATACAGACAAATTATCACAAATTACATGTTATGTCCATTTCTCAACATCAAATTGAGGAAATATGCAGATCATGAAGCTTTTACTTATTCAAATATATTGTTGGAAAGTAGCATTACTTTGAAAAAAAACATACTCAACTGCATTAGTGTTCTGCATCAGGCGATTAAAATGACACCTTAACGGATATCGTTTTATCCGGCGTTTTAAATGACGTCTTAACGGTAAAACGTACGTGAGTTTAGAGGTATTGATATGAATATTTAATACTCCTCAATAACCAATCAACATTCAGTATTTTAATTAAACCATGTTAGAAACTGAGTTATATACTATAATAAAATTAGTAATTTAAATATAATTTAACTTCCTTATAAATGTATGATGTGTAACCTATTTCTTCGCAAAGTATATTATATAAATTGCATATATCAAAATTGCAATACTTTGAAATATTTCCCCTACGGAAATATCCTATAAAGTCAAACAAATCTTATGGCGCGGTATTTGTTCAAAAAATATAAAAGAAATGGTTTTCAGTCGAAAAGCCTATTTTACTAATCTGAAACCGGATTTTGTTTGAAAAAATGTATACAAAGCCTCGATAAACCCTCATTATCGCTCGATAATCCTCGAACTGAGACTGAAATACAGCTTTTTTGATATTTTGAACAAATGCCGTGCCATAGTATATGTATAACATTATCTTTAATTACGCTACTAACAGCAAAAGGTTCAAAACCAGGCCTTAATTATACTGATTGATTTTGACACATTTAATAACCTTAGTCGCAGAATATTGTCCTGACTAAACATAATTACAATTACCTTATAACAAATATTTTTTTCTGATTTTCCTTATAACAAATATTTGGCCGATTTTCCAAAACTTTCCATTTCCAACAAAACCCCGCCGATTCTGTGAGATTTTCAAACAATTTCATAAACAATATTTAGTACCGAAGAGAACATGCGGATCAATTGAATGCATGTGCATATTTTATACGAAACCGAAATCCATTATGATGGTTTATATTTGTATTTGGATTGAAAATAATAGTAGTATAGAAAGTGGGGGTACAGGCGCAGTTTCCCCATCGCGGGGAACGAGAACAACTAATGAAATATGTTAGGGGGGAATCAGGCGTAACTCTCATTTGTACCAAGATCTAAATGTAAGCCACGCCTAAATCAACACCAACATATTTCATTAGTTTTCTCAAGCACCCAGCGCTGGAAAAGTCCGCTGATACCCTCACTATCTATACTACTAATCAATCCGGTTTTCTATTTTAATATCATAACATTTGCAACTCATTAACATAACATTTGCAACTCGTTAAGCAAAGTCAGACGGAACCGGGCAGTAGTCTTCATCACCGCTCTGCATAGTTCAAGATATTATTTAGGAGAGCACAATTTTACTTTATGTCTACTTTCACCGAATCTACTTTCGGCGAAGTTTTTCAATAACATTTGCAACTCATTAAGCAAAGTCAGACGGAACCGGACAGTAGTCTTCATCGTCGCTCTGCATATCATGTTTTACCATGGAGTATTTTATTTTCCTGCATTTTGCTATTTTGTATTTCAGTTCAAGAAGCTCTTCCCTGTTTTTATCCAGCTCACGTTCATAATTATCCATTTCAACCAGCAATCGCCTTCTTTTGGTGTCCATAAAATCATCACGGACTACCTCATATTCTACTTGGAGTTGCTTACCTCCCATCAATTCTCTTCTATATTTATATTTTAAATGGTTAAGTTTTCTGAAAACATTTTCTAATATTTCTTGTTCCATTATATAATACTATATATAATTATTTTTAAACTCTTGAATGCTACTCAACTGTTACAATTAACTGTATGCTAACGTATCTTGTCCATTGTCTAGTATGTACCGTTTGTCATCCTAAGCTGATAAACTTTTTTTATTTATTGCACAGCTGCCTATGTTATGCTTTTGTGATCTAATATCTTTCATCTCATGGTGAGCTTCTGTTGCCGTAAACAAAATATTTTTGTAATCGTCATGTGCTTTCTGTTTTTTAACAACACACTTTTTAACACCCTTACATTTATTTGCACTAACCTTATTATCTAACACATACGAATAAAATTTACTTCGTAGTCCGACAAATTCAACAATAGGCATACCGCACGTTTCATCTTTCATCTTGCCAATAACCTTTTTATTATCATTAAAATGAAACTGACTTTTTGGATCATAATCACAATTATCAAACAGTTCTTTATCCTTGTAAAAGTCCGCATTCACATCTTTTGTTTCTATTTCATATACACAAGGAATCGGTATCAGTAAATAATAACTTAGCTTATCTATCATATTTGTGTTTGATATAGTTGTAATGGAAATCATACATCAAATATGTTGACAAGTCTAAAATACACATGCCAACTTAACAAGGACGATTTAAAACTAATCGTTCTTTTATTCTGTTTATAGCAAATACAATTTTCATTAAACATTTTACAAGTATTAAATGAAGGCATTGCCGCATATTTTAAAAGGACCTCCTCGTCGTGAGTCAATTTAACATTAATTCTTTTTCTCAAATTTTCCATAGTTTTACAAAAAACTGAATTGTTCATCAGTTTGAAGAAATCCTTTTCAAAAGCATTTTTACCAGCTGTTCTCTTAGCAGTATTAAAGTCTATGTATGTTTTCAACCACTTTGATTCGTCGAACTGCAATATTCGGTGTAATTTTGTTACCTTCAATCCAAGCTTTTTATACAATTCTAAGTTTCTAAAATGGACGACATACTTTTCTTTATTTTTCAACGTTACAATGTCCTAAATTAAACTTTTTTACAATAGTCTGACAACCACTCATCTTTGATATTTAAACTTTCCGGGGCGAGAGGATACTCATTATGCAAGTCATGCAGTTTCTCAGGATACGTAATATCGCACTCAACAATGTAATTTGATTTTCCTTTTTCAAACTTATCAACCCACTTGAAGTTGCCAGTAGGTAACGGTTGGCACAAAGCCCACCCATACAAGTTATTAGCATCGAGATATATTATGTACTTGCTTTCTTTTTTCTTGTCATAGTTTTTTATATATTTATTGTTAGCCTGTGAATATCTGTTTGCAATATAACTCGTGCCGCCTCTTAATCCCTTTTCTACAAACAAATATTGATCAATATCAGTTATTAAATCAAGCTGGATACCAGTCATCTTGAGGCATGCATCCCAGGCTAAACCAGGACTACTGAAGTAATGACAAGGATCTAATTTGTAATACTCAATGCACATTTTTCTAACATTTCAAATACATCTGTCAGCAACAGCACATCGGTCTTAAGATACAAATCATGATATTCTCCCATATTTTTAATCTTAAATGTTTTCCATATTTTTTTAGCGTGTTCATAATCTGCATCTGAAATGTGCTCATCATTTAATTGAGAATAAAAGCTATCTTTGCCGGGTAACTTAGTATCCTTGAAGCGTTCAAAACTGTTCATGTAATCATAAGGATAAACACCTTTTCGTTTTATTAATTCTAGCTTATCATCAAAGTATTCCTGAGAGGTATATTGAAACGAACGGATGTTTTTTACTAAATTTTCTAATGGTTGAGACATAAACTGGAAATTGTCAATAAACACCAAACTTTGTCCTAACATAAAAGCCATGTACATTTCCATGTTATTTGGTATAACATTTATGTTTCGTTTAAACTTTCCGATGTGCTGCATTATGAAGTGAGAGTCATATCCTCTCAAGTTATGAAACACAACAGGTATTTTTCTAGTCAACCTGCAATTAATATTACATATGTCATGATCGCTTCCCCTATACTTTCCAGTTATGTGACAATGATCCCTGACTTTTCTGATGGAGTTTTTGTATGCTACTGTATAACCCGCATCACCTTTTTTGAGAGTTGTTGCAAAACAATTACCACAAATATGACATGATTTAGATTTTTGGAATCCAGCTTCTTCTTCGTGTGACATTACTAGATCTTTTTAAAAGTTTGCATTCATAGTTTTCTTGCACCACTTTTCTTTTTCTATCATTTTTTTCAAAAACTTGTAAACAGCGTTTGGTCCTCTATACGTTACAACTGGTTTTGAATACTGATCATCATAGCAACAAACAACCTTGTACCCGTAACTGCAATCAGTATGCTTTTGATATGCTTCTGTATGTGCTTTTTTAGGATTGTTTGATACTGAAGAAATACTTTCGGTTACTGCTTCAAAATTAGCATATATAACAAACGGAACCATTAGCTGTCTGTCATAGTTTTTAAACTTAACTTTTTCGTCTTTGTTTGGCATCTCTACTGCTTGCTTACCATTAAGTGAAAGACAAACAGGTTTATTTTTTTCCAGAACTCTTTCTAATTTAAAGCACTGCAAGCATGTTTTAAAAAAAAAATTCTTTCCTTGTGTGCTGTTTGATTATACATCACACTGTTAAAATCTTTTATCCACACGTAATGATTTTTTTCTTCTTTGGTGATTAAAAGCATATCACATCATAAGCTATTATTTACTGATACCGATTCCTTGTGTTATGTTCTGCTTTATTTTTTGATATGTGCAAAGGGTATACTTGATTATCTGCATATCCAAATATGTTAAAACAAATGTTGTTTTGTTTTTCTTTTTTTGGGATTTGTTGAATTGTAACAGGAAATGTTATTCCCTTGTAATCAAGATCACTAATATGATTTTTGTACTTTGTTATTCTTTGAAGATCTTTTATAAAAGGGAATTTATAAGCCAAATGGCACCATCTTAAGCACTCGTTATCCTTTTCATTTTTTATATTTAATAAACCTTTTTTGTGATGTTGCAGTTCTGTTGGTAATGCTAAATACGAGCTATATTTATGTAATGTGCATCTAGTGATTCAATTACCCAACCACTTCCCAATTGAATCCAATTTTCAATTCTATTTATAATTTCTTCATGTGCTTTGTCTAATGCTTCTGATATTTGATTTTTGTTTAATATTATTACAGCCTTTGAAGCAAAGTAAACTGTTTTGTATACAAAATCAAAACCTCCTCTATCATCCGATACTTGTTTTTTAAAAGTAAGTTTTAAATCAATGCTTAATTTAAATCCACCTGTTTGTCTTAGTTCTTGTTCAAGAAAGTTCACAACTCTTGATTGTGTTTTTTGTAGTTGTCTGAGCGGATCATTACTGACAACATTTACTTTAAAAACCTTGCTATACTATTTTGGGATGTTTCAATTTCTCGAATACTAATTATAATATATTACATGAGATTATTTCTTTAAGCCCCTATATTAATTAAATAACATTATTTTATTTAATATTTTCGCCCTCGCCGGCGTCCTCATCGGTATCCTCGTCGGCGTCCTCATCGATATCCTCACCGGTGTCCTCACCGGTATCCTCATCAGTAACCTCATAAATATGTTCACCGGTGTCCTCGTTAGTAACCTCATCCAAGAGAGCATCTATTTCATTATCCAGGAGAATGTCTAAGTATCTCCGAAAGCATTTTTCTTCAAGGACTCTATTATCTATCATCTGACTTATTTTCATATGATGTTTGCAGTATCTGTCAAAATCAACAGTTTCAAGATCACCTTCAGCTGCCAGTGATTTTATTTTTATCCTGTATTTGCAATAGTTCATAAACTCGTCTTTATCCAATACTTCTGCATCAATCATTTGTTTTAAACTTTCATCAAACGTTTCAAAGTCTTCATAACATCCGATATCAGTATTAATCACATGAGGTTTTTCTAGATTGCTGATTAGATTATCTCTAAACAACTCAACACTTTCAGACATTACTTTTAATTGTGTTTCATTAAAATCTTAATTTCTTTTTCTGCTAGATCTGTGAGAAGCTTTACAGCATCATTGCACTCAATCTCAGTTTTTATTGCCCAATCTTTTTTAAAAACTGCAATATCATCTGACAATCGTTGCATGTAGACTGTCTTAAACTCTTTGATAAGTTCATTAGTCTTGGTTAAAAGAGCTTGCTCGTAAGCAGCTACTTTCTCATAAACCTTCTGTTCCTCTTCAAAATGTTTTCTTTCTTCTTCCGCGTTAATGTAAATACTCATATACTAAAGATTATATTATTTTAATCAACCATACATAATAATTTCAATTCCTTGCTTAAGTAAAACATCATAGTGGACAATAAAAGAAACTTCGTATAATATTGGTTGGCAACTGGTTGCCTCTGAAATTTGATTTTTACAAAAAGCACGCAGTTTGTTTATATCTCCTTTTTTATTTTATATGACAGTTTTAGTTGTTTTACTATTGTTATGATTCTTTCTGTCAAATCTTGAAAGTTTGAAAAAATTATTAACTCTTTGTCATATTTACTCATATCTTCAAAATCAATAGTTTTTGCATGTTCCGTTTGGTCTTGCTTAAAGTCGTTGATTTCAATTTCTATACGTTTTAGATCTTTCTTAAAGTTTTTGATTTTCTTTTCTATACGTTCCATTTATATAATTACATAAGATAATATTTCTTTAAGCCTATATTTAAATATTTGATGCTATATTATAATATAATGAATTGCAAATATTGTGAAAGAGTTTTAGATATTATTGATCCTCCTGGGACGTGCATAGATTGCATCTTATTTTACGCAACTAATAAGAAGAAGCTTTGAAAATATTTTACAAGAGCCAAACTGTGTTACAAGTGTACATACGCATGTGGGAATTGTAAAGATGCATGTGAAGTTTTCGATAATGAGCGTGTTTGCCTTAATTGTGGCACTCACAATGGCTACAATCTTATTGCAGGTTACAATTACAGCCGAAAGAAAACTATTTACCACAGAAAGTACCATTTAGATATATACTTGGTAGAATATGATTTGTCTTCTAAAAATAGACAAATATTTGAAGATTTGTTTTACAAAATTGTAAAGCATTTTGGATCAAATAGAAGGCCGAAAAAGATCAATCAAATTTGAATACATTTTTCAGAAAATATTTAAAATATTAAAAATAGAAAAAGAAACAAAACCGATTAAAACAAAATTAACCAGAGAAAAATACGATAGTATATGGAAATAAGTCAGACAAGAACTACGACTGAATGCCATGGCCGTTTAACTTGAATATTTTCATATACATTTCCAGAGGTTCTGTAAAGTTATCATTCTTTTGAATTTCTAATATTTTATTAAAGACAATCCTAATTATCTCCTCGTCATTTTCTAGTCCTGTGGTTGTTTTGACATATGATAGAAGTTGTTTGAAACTTCTATGATGTGTTTTTAACAGTCTTTTTTTCTGCTATTCTTGTTTTACTTGCTAAAACAGCAACAACTGGAGGAACTGCACCAACTGCAGCCACGAAAACAGGAATTGCCGGAACCAATGCTAATACAGCAGTACAACCAATTATTCCACTAACAATCTGTAATGTTGTGTTTATAATACCACACAATTTATAACTGCGTCTGTATGCAGCTACAAGTCGTGTCAAATGATTAATTAATTCTTCTTTAGTTTTCATGTTTAATTACAGTTAGACAATAATTTAATTAAGATATTTAGAAAATAGTTGCTCGTGTTCTTTGGATGATATTTTACCTATTTTTAATAATTCATCGATTATGCTAATACCTTTATTTATGAACTGTGGACTATTATTTCCTGATTGGATACTTCCACATACTAACTCTAGATCATCCAAAAAATCTTCGGGACTATTGTAATATTCAACATCAACACAGCCTCCTAAAATCTTTTTAAACTTTGAAGAACCTTTATGAATTGGTAAACCAGACAATTCTGTTAGTTTCTTAAACGCTTTGTAGATAAGTCTATAAAATCATCATCCACTTTCAAGTCTAGCACTACTGCTTCTCCTAGTTTGGCAATAAGTTTGTGATGACCAACAAGCTTAGGTAAATCAATTTGAATCATTCCATAGCGACCATTTTTGTCGACTTTGTAGGAATTCCTTTTTTGTTACATCCCTTTGCC
This sequence comes from Cyrtodaria siliqua, assembly GCA_037043455.1. Classification (NCBI taxonomy): domain Eukaryota; kingdom Metazoa; phylum Mollusca; class Bivalvia; order Adapedonta; family Hiatellidae; genus Cyrtodaria; species Cyrtodaria siliqua. Next base: position 43,097 of record JAWPHD010010986.1, on the reverse strand, counting down.
AGTGCTGTGTACAGTTTCACTAGCTGCTCGAATTCGCGCAGGCAACCTGTAAAAATCCAGAGCATTTGCCTCATCTACTTTTTTATTATATTTTTGTGCAAGTAAATCTCTCTTTTTGCCGGTGCCATCGGGGTCATAGAGTAATTTTGAATATTTAGATTAGTCTCACTGGTACCCCTCTTATTCCACCCCTCCCGGAGTTTTTCTTCGCTGAGGTTGTTTATTTGTGTCTTTAGACCATTTATCTCAAGCATCATGTTCTTCTTACATATTACATCAGCCCTGTCAACATGTCTAACATATTTAGCTCTTCCTTTCATATAACCTGGTATTTCAGTTGGCATTGGCAAGTTATACTTATCAAGTACTTTTTTATCCATACCGGCATCCAAGTCAATATCATACATCGAGTTTTCTCCCCATTCTTCTTCTTCTGATTTTTCTTCCTCGGAACTAAATGATGTACGTTTTTTTTATTTCTGCAAATAGGTCTGCCCCGGGTTCGGCAGCTTTTGATCTTAGCACTCTGTCCGAAGCACTTCTTAATTTTGGTCCCTTTATTGCCTGCTCTAGTTCCTCTTGGTAACTAACCGGCGTTAGTTTAGGATCTGCGGTTTTCTTGACAGCTGGTTTTTTAAGGTGTGGCGTTGGTGGCGGCGTTGATGGCGGTGGCGTTGATGGCGGTGGCGGCGGTCGCGGTGGCGGTGGTGGTCCTATAGCTCCACGATCAGGCGGGGCAAGTAATTGCGGACGTATTGCCTCAGGAAGAAGAGCCAACTGTTGGCGTATTTCTGGAAGGGTAATCAAATGTTCAGCTAGCCGCCTTGTTTGCTCTGTTATTTCGCCAGTCACAGGTTTAAATACTTCTGTGTACAAAATGATATATAGGGTCCTATAGAAACCACAGCCTCCGAACGCAATGGCATCGTAGGTCCGCACTGTACTGCAAACAAGGACTAGAAACTACAATGAAAGAGACAAAAAACAACAGAAAGGGTGGTGAAGACAGGGTTACCGACTTGGAACGGTCAATAGGCAATAAGGCCTACTGGTTAGCTTGAATCGATTTTATATGCGCACAATCCTCACTATTATCCTGTCTTCAGTGCCCAAATAGACAAGACAGTGTAAACAAAACTACATCCCATCAAAAGGAATTCTCTAACAATAAAGTCCACATCCAGAGAAACTAACTAAAGATACACATACAAAATAATAAACATCTCAGGATGTATCCAGAATCGTACTGAACAACCATAGTAGTTGCAGCTAAAGAGAAAACCAATCTAGGGTACGACCAGAAAACCCGAGGGACGAAAGCTCATGTACCCACCTCCCTTAGTTGGGGTTTCAGGAGGTACAATCATAGAGTCCCAAGAGGTAGTCCAGTCATCGCACAAGTGAAAAGTGAAGCGTAATGACTGACTGTTGAGGGGTCAATCACTAAACATGCAGTGCGCTGTAAAACCAAAGGGTTATATCCTTTTCTGACGAACTTCCTGATTAAATTTGTAAAGCGGTCGGGAAACCCGTCAGACCCCTTTAACTTACGAAGTTTATAGACCGTATCTCCATAAAATGAGGGTTGTGATATGCCTAGGCGCAGAAGTGTTTTAAGGTTGGTGTTGTACTTTTCGAGCAGGGCCTCGTTGCGGCGGTAGAATTTAGAGAAAGATCTACGTAGTTTGTAATAACAAAAGCCTTGCTGTAGAAGTTTACTTGTAATAACTTGATTTCGATCATTGAAGTCTATAACATCATTACACGCTCTAGCAAATCGAATGAGCTGGGAGATATACACCCCATATGAGGTAGCACGAGGTACATCTCCGATGTTAAAATTGAAATCATCTCTCTTATCATAGATTTTAGTATGAATACAATCATTTGAAATCGAGAGATGAAGATCGAGAAATGCTGCTACTGTATCCGAACTGTTGGCTTTATTCAACGTGAGCTCTGGTGGTTAAATGTTAGTAATCATATGAGCAAATAACGGATTATCAATATTGAGTATGTCATCAAGATACCGAGAAGTATTATTAAAGGCATCAATAATTTCCCCCTGGCTAGCAGGTGACAAACTCAACATAAAATCTCTTTCATAGCAGTACAAAAACAAATCTGCAACAAGTGGCGCACAGTTAGAACCCATAGGAATACCAACAACCTGGCGGTAAATAGTTTTACCGTATCTTATAAAGATGTTATCCAGAAGAAAAGATAAGGCTCTACAAACATCAATACAAGTCCACATATAATACTTATCAATCGGGGCTTTAGTAAAGAAAGCCCTGACATTATTACAAGCTAGAAAAGTTGTACCTTCTCTAGCAAATGTCTTCTGAATAAGCTGAAGCAATATTTCTTTGATAAGATTATGTGGTAGTGTAGTATTTAGTGTAGAGAGGTCGTAGGTGCTTAGAGAAGAGGCATGCAAATGCGTACACCGTAGTTTGTAAAGAACTTCTCCTGAGTTGTTGATAGACCAAAACAGATTGATTCCTGAGTTCTCGAAGGCCTTTCCGCAATATTTTACAATATGTTCTTTAATCGCGGAAAGTCAGGAAGTCAATAGTTTTGATATATTGGTCGTGGTACATGAACTAGAATTAGCGATAAAACGTGCTTTGTAAGGAATTTTGTGAAGTTTGGGTACCCAGTACATTGTAGGGAGCTTCGTCTGCTTATTAATTACTAAAACCTTTATAGTCTCCATAAAGGTCACAATGTCCGTCTCCAGCAGCAGTGTAGTTAGACAAGCAGAAGTGCTCGTTAGCTCAGCACTCAAAGTATTGATATAATGTAGTCGTCAGACAATAATTATATTGTTGGAAGCTTTGTCTGTTGGAACTAGAGCAAATTTAGTATGTAAATTCTGAATACCCTTCTTAAGGTGTCGTAAATTGTAAGTGGAAGGCCGTGGAAGCAGGGATGGATTTTATTCGTAAAATGAAATACGTAATTCAACAATTTCTGAAATAGTTTTTATCCAAGCAGTAAGTGCATGTTTATCTGCTTTTTCTCGCTTACACCACTTTGTACAGAAATCCGTTAAAGAACCCGCAATTTCATTGCGACAGGCATTAAAATCAATATCAGATGGAAGGCGATACTTAGGCCCTTTATTAATTAAATGCCGAATCCTCTTATCGTCAATTACATCAAGATTTCCAGTAAGAATGTGACCGGCAGGTTCGTAACAAAATTTTGAATTTTGACAATCTCAATCAGTAGGAATAGATGTCTCGATCTCAAGATCAGAAACGATCCTATTATAATTGAAAATAAGATTTCTAGTAGATTTCTTATACTTGTAACATATAACAGGAGTCTCAATATTCTTGAAATACTTTGGAATTTTGTCAGTCACCCGCATATCATTAAAAATACCGGCTAAATTAATGAAATCGATGCCTTTATCAACATAAGCTGTCTTCAAAACACGCCTTTGATGGTCAGATGGAGCATCTATATGTGGACGCAAAATATGTTGCGTGTAACTCTGAATAATAGATGCAACCTCATATAATGGATTAGTACGGACATAAATGGCATCCGCTTCTTCGTCAAGTGTCTGTAAGCAAGAAAAAGACAGACTGACTACTTTGCTAAGGAGGGCGTGTCTACCCGAATTTTTATAAATAGAATAAAGGTCTGCAACAGTAAAGACTTCATTAAATTTACGTTTAAGATTATGGTTCTTCCGGAGACCATGTGACCGTCGTTTACGTTTACGAATAGACAATATGCTAAAAGGATCTATATCTGGGGTATTGGAAATGTTTCCTTCTTGATAAATGTTATCGTTTAACCCCAATGGATAAGGAGTTTGTAAATGCTTTATCCATTTGAGTTCAGCAATATATCTAGCTTGTATCTTGTAACCTTTGGTAGCAGTATTATCAAATTCAATATATTCCACGGGCTGAATGCTAACATCATCTATGGAATACCCCGAATCCCCAAAGTGTGTATAAAGAAAGTTTTTAAATCGTTTCGACTGACGCATTTTATATAAATGTTCAGGAAAACGAACATTCATGGATCGACCAGTTTGGCCTACATATTGTATACCACATTTAGGATGATTTCAGGTCAAAACATAAACGATATTATTTGACGATCAGTTAATGTCTGAAGGTATACTGACACTAAACACTCTACCATTGGTAGTGGACTTAATAGTGGACTTTTGCGACAAGTATTTACATGCACTACACCTTTTTGAGTTGCACTTAAGGATAGAGGGATAGAACGTACGTCTACTGTTTAACTTATTAACATTAACTGGTGGTCTAACTTTATATCGATTAAGTACAGATGTTTTAAGTGGTGTTAATTTAATAGAAGCAGTATTTCTGAATATAAAATTAGTGCCAGGAATATATACGGTAGATGCCGAACGAAGATTAATTCGTGATAAATTGATCGATAATTTACGTGTAAAAATATTAGAATTTCCCTGGTGAAGATAAACAGTAGACACAGAGTGAAGTTTAAGAGGAGAAAGAATGACTTTAGGTGTTCTTAATATACGACTCATGTTTTATAAAGTGTTAACTGTTTAAAGTACAGCGCAAAACCACGCTAAAACAACGTCGAACGTCGCCATCTCTATAGGATGGGTGAGAATAACAACATTGATCACATGCACGGGGAGATGTTTTACCACCGCCACACTGCACAATCACGACTAGCTCCTTTTCTAGTCTTTTTCGGATAACTTTATTCTCGTATTCGTTAACAAGCTCACTCGCTTTTCGCATTTTATCTGCTAATTCTTTCCAAAAGACATGTAATAATATAAGTTAGATTAAAATAAGATAAATTAAAATAAGTTAAGACGAGTATTATCCAAGTATTATTATAATTCAAATCCAAAACTATGATATGAAAACAGAAAACGGTAATTTTAAACAACTATGGAACTTTATGCTAGACTGTTGTTTTAGAATGTTAATTTGCGGTAATTCAGGTCCTGGCAAGACAAACACATTAGTTCACATGTTGCTGAAACCTTTGGTTTATTACGACAAGATTTACTTGTTTTCTAAAAACTTGGAACAGTCAAAGTATCAGGTCTTATCGCAAAAACTTGAAAGGATAGCAAAAAAGAATAAAATCCCAGTAAAAGATATATTAGAATGTTCAAATGATGAAGTTATCCCTGTGGATACTTTCGATTCCGATAACCAGAAGATAGTCATTTTTGATGATTATGTTTGTGAACGTAATCAAAATGGTATTGTTAATTATTTCATCCAGGGAAGACACAAAAATTGTTGTGTAATTTATTTATCTCAATCTTATTACAAAACTCCCAAAGACATTCGTTTGAACTGTTCTCATTACATCTTCTTTGCGACTCCGGGTAATCGTGAGCTTGGTATGCTTTCCAAAGAACAAGATGTCAGCAAAGAGCAATACAGAAAAGCGACCTAATCAAAAAGTTGATTCTATAATTCCATTAAATAAATATTCCTTCTTTGAGGGTTAACATGCTTCTTACTAGTCAGATTCAAATAAGCTTGCAACTGGCAGATGATAATGTGCTAATTTTCAAAGCTGGTGGTGATGATGGTAGAGTAGTTATTAATAAATTAGTTTTGTGGATACCCAGAATGATATTTAACTCAGATGGTTTAAGTTATGTAATGACAAATCATATGACATCAACAAGATGGACTTATCTTCGTGAAATGATACAATAAATCGGAAGTTCTCAACTAACTGAATCTGTATTTAGAATAACAACTGGTGTTAAAAATCCCAAACATGTGTTTGTGTATTTGCAGAGGTCAGACAAGAGTTCTTCTCAAACACAAAATCCTCATCTTCTGGATACGTTTAAGGTAAATGCTGCTAATACTAATTGCTATTTACAATCAGCTAGACTGGAAGTTGGAAATGGAGTTTATTATCCAGAAACCAAATATAGTTATGCTAATATCATAAGAATATTCAGAGATGTTATTAATTATTCCTACAAGCAAAATGATAAAAACACTGGAACTTTACTCAATGGAGGTAATTTTAAAACTCTTTTCGGAATGATACATTTTGATTTGAGTTACAAAGAAAATGAAGTCAGTATTGATCCGAAACAACTTAGTTTGATATATAAACTAAATATACCTCCGGGGGCCCCTTATGAAGTTTATGCTCTGATTCTCTATGAAGTAGATGTAGTTATTGATACTGTCGGAAATGAATTGGTAATAGTTTAATCTAACTTATAATATATATGATTTACGTAAATTATTCAGTAAATTTATCAGATGGCCAGAAACGAAGTCTGCCAAAAGCATATGAAAACAAAAGTGAATTAACGCTCAGGCTAAAAAATAACCAACTAACTGGAAACTTTCCTTTGCTACTTACAGCTACCCAGATTAACAATATTAACAAGGCTAAATCTGACGGGCAGAGATTAGACATAATTATATCAAAATCACAAATGAGATCTCAGTCCAAGAATGGAGGCTTTTTAGGTGCATTAGCTGGTTTGTTGACTAAAACAATATTACCAACAGTTGCAAAATGTGTTCCAAACGTATTAGCACCGCTAGCAACAGGAGCATTAAGTGGCTTAGCAAGTACTGGAATTGGCAAACTATTTGGAAATGGGATGGTAACTATTCCTAGTGGCAAAAAACAAGCACTTCTTGGATCAAATAAATTAACACTTGCGCAAAAAAACAAGATGATAAAGTCTGAAGGTTGTTGCTCTATTAAACTGACAAAGCAGCAACAACAAGATGGAGAATTTCTTGGAATGCTTGCATCATTATGAATTCTACTGATTGGATCTATTATTAGTGGTTTAACTGGAAAAGGTTTGCAAGTAGGTAGAAATGGAAAAGGACTGAGAGTTGATCTTGGAAAAGGTTTGCAAGTAGACTCACAAATTAGACCATACAGAAGTATTCCATTCATAAAAAAAATTAAATTTTGAAAATAAACCTATCTCTAACTTAGATATAATAAAATGGGTCAAGCAGCTAGGTATACAAATATTCAGGGGAGTATTTAGCAAGAACAAATTACCAACAAAACAAAATAAACAAGAATGTGGTATTATTAATCTTGATGATTATATCGGACCTGGTACACACTGGACTTGTTACTATGATAATTATTACTTCGATAAGTTTGGCTTGAGCCCACCAAAAGAAGTTTTAACTGACGTACCTGATATAAAATACAACACCATTCAATATCAAGATAAAACAAGTGTCCTGATATTTCTGTTTGTACTTTGCCAAAAAGTTGCAAGAAGGATATTATGTGTACGATATTCTTTACAAATTATTAAAACCATACAAACTAACAGAAAATGAAAACATTATAAAATCATATTTTGTAAATTAAGTTTAATCTAATCATATTATATATGAGTTAACAGTATAAAAAAAATGGTTACTGAAAATGTTGATCCTAAGTATGTAGAAAAATGTTAAGAGCAACTTGTGCATCTTGCGGTATTACTAAAACAAAGTTTGTGAAACACATAGAAGGTGGAAATATTGATATTCATAAAGCTTTGCTCCCTTTGCAACCCGAAAAAGGGCTAACACTTCCTGGTTATAAATATTGCGGTCCCGGTAATCCGCTTGATAGTGGAGAACCTTCAAATGAATTAGATGCTGTTTGCAAAGATCATGATATTTGTTATGATGAAAATCCTAGTAATAAATTGATGTGTGATAAAAAGATGCTTACTGGTTTGAAATCTAGTAAGTCTAAAACTATTGGAGAAAAGATTGCTAAGAATATGATAGTCAAGCCTGTAATTAGTGGAAAATATAAACTAGGACTTGGAGAGCCAAAAAACGAGAAAAGGCGTTGAAATGGACTGACAAGTTAGCAGATGAACTTCATAAGCCTATACGCAGAAAGTTCACTCAACGCCGTGTGATTGTTACTGAAATTGATAAAAGATGGTCTGCTGACTTGGTTGACATGCAATCGTTTTCAAAGTATAATAAAAGTACTAAATACTTGCTTACTGTTATTGATTTATTTAGTAAATTTGCTTGGGTTGTACCCGTTCCAAATAAAACTGGTTTAGAAATTACCAAAGCGTTCAAACATATAATCAGTACAGGAAGACAGTGTAAATTGTTGTGGGATGATCAAGGTGTGGAATTTTACAACAAGACGTTTAAGCAATTTCTTGATGATAATAATATCAAAATGTATCACACTTTTAATTTCGGAAAAGCTGTAGTAATTGAATGATTTAACAGAACATTAAAAGAGAGGATGTGGAAATATTTCACAGCAAACAATACAAACACATATTTAGATGTGCTACAGATGATGGTTGATAAGTATAATAATGCAAAACATCGGAGTATTAAAATGGCGCCGATTGAGGCTAGTGATGAGAAAATTAAAGGAACTTTATATTTCAACTTGTATGGAAAAATGAGAAGTAATCAAATTAAACCAAAGTTTAAAATAGGTGATAATATTAGAATCAGCAAATATAAATGAACATTTGAGAAATGTTATACCCCAAATTGGAATGAAGAAATATTTGTTGTTAATAAAATTCAAAACACAAATCCTGTGACATACAAAATAAAATATTTAAACAAGGAAAACATTGACGGAAGCTTTTATGAATTAGAAATGATAAAAGCAAAGCAAAAAATATTCAGGATTGAAAAAGTAATACGACGTGATTACAAAAAGAAAAAAGCGTTGATTACATTGAAGGGTTACAATGAGGATTTCAATAGTTGGGTTCCGTTCAAGGATATTGAAAATATTAAATAATATCTTGTACTATGCAGAACGATGATGAAGACTACTGCCCGGTTCCGTCTGACTTTGCTTAACGAGTTGCAAATGTTATGTTAATGAGTTGCAAATTTTATATTATTAAAATAGAAAACCGGATTGATTAGTAGTATAGATAGTGAGGGTATCAGCGGACTTTTCAAGCGCGGGGTGCTTGAGAAAACTAATGAAATATGTTGGTGTTGATTTAGACGTGGCTTACATTTAGATCTTGGTGCAAATGAGAGTTAAGCCTGAGTCCCCCCTAACATATTTCATTAGTTGTTATCGTTCCCCGCGATGGGGAAACTGCGCCTATAACCCTACTTTCTATACTACTAATAATTACTTTCTCAAATAGCCTCTAGTCTGCAAACAGAGTTTAATTAACATTGTTGAAGTGATACGGGAAATAATTCCCGAGTGAGAAAGATTCTTGCGATATAGAAACGAGTGCGTTTTCGCACGAGTTTCTATATCGCAAGAATATTTCTCACGAGTGAATTAGTTTCCGTATCACGACAAAAATGTTAATTAAACTATATAATATATATATTCTGTGATGAATTTCTTTCCAATCGTCTTTTGACACAAGTATTCCTTCTTCTGTCACTTCTTTGGCGACAGCGCGGAGTAATATCATGACGTCAATTCGTGACGTCATATCGTGACGTCTATCTTTTAGTTCATAACATTTGTCTACTGTGCTATCTTGCACATTAGGCGAGATAGCACAGTAGAGGAAGGGATATGTTATCGATTTTCTCAAATGGAAATTTCTATAATTCATCACAGAATATATAATATTTAAAATTATTTACATATTTATTTTAAAGACAAAATATAAACTTCATCGTTTCCCCCAAAAAACAATTACTTACAATACCAGTTTTTTTACCTACAAACAAATAATTGTATAATGCTATACTTGTTTCCTAGCATATCCTAAAGCAAGAGTAGTGCATGCTTACTTCAGACTGTCTAAGCTAAACTACGGCAATGAATGATGGTATCTCTCCTATATATGCTTTCAGTCTGTTCCCTAATTATTTATTTTTTATTATTTTCTTCTCATCAAATGCCCACACTCTTAAAGAACTTAACATTCTGCATAATAAATCAGTTTCAGCTGTTTCAATTATTATAATATTGTTCTCCGTTAGTGTATCAGTTAACCTATATCAACAATTGTTTGATTATCAATCAGCTAGGTCCACATTTAATGGCTGTTAATAGACCTGTACAACTAACTACGGTAACGATTACGGTAAGGATTACGATAAGGAATACCGACTAAAACAGAGGGGTTTTCTCAACAGGCAGTACGCCTTGAATGCTCGACCAACCGTTTGCGCAGCACTATATATAGGCCAATGAAAGTTATTATTGACTGTGCATGAACTTGTAGGGAAAAGTGGGTGGTCTGCCATTACTATAAAAAATCGACCGTCATATATAGCCTAAAATGTGCTGAATATAACGTACACCACAATTCAACCAAACAACCAACCATCATTATTCTAGAATTTACTAAACTAGTTGGCATACATGATATGATGAGATGGTTTGCAGAGCAATATATCTCCTTTTTACAAGCGACCAGTTATTCGCCACGCTTCCTTTTCTAAGCCTCACCTAATAAAGTTGATATTCGCTTCATACCATATTTGCAAACTGCTTTAATTAACTTTTTTTTGTATTTTCTTGGTACTTTCCTTTAAAACAATATAGTGCTTAATCTCGAATATACTTCTTCTTCTTTTTTCAAGTAGGATGGACTATTTACGCTCGGCTGCGCACGCATAGAAAGTGGCTATTCCGCTTCAAAAAGGTGAACGGACTGTACGCACTGCGCATGCAGATACTGCGCTTGCATCCGGTGTGTCTTCAGGTATTAAACCACTAATTATTTTCCCCATAGACACCAATGTTAAAGTGTCACATATTAATGATTTGCTTCAAATTCAACACAAGTATGGATAATGCAGCAGTGTAATGTTCATATAGAAAACTAATTTTCCACTTGAAAAATCACCAGAAAATGGGATCACAAGACATGTAAGAAAGTTCTTGTTTGTTTACTAGGGTACAGCTGTTCATTTATTGACTGTTTTCATTGCTCACAACGTGTAAGCATAGAGTCAAAATTTCGAAGATGTTCATCAGTGATCCAGTTAAACTTAATAATACGCTTCCTATACATACAACCACGAAATCGAATAGAAATGGGCAGTTTTCCCCTACTTGTAATGCCCATTTTCATCACAAAAGGGGGGATTACTTTTTATTATAGGAACTTCATTCGACTACACCTCGGAGGTTTACATGTAATTAGTGGTGGTAAACATTAACAGAGATAATGGATATTCCACTGCATGAAAAGACACTGACAGTAGTGGTTTCTCTTTTCCATTTTTGTTACCATTAGAATTGTTGCTGATACTATTATAACGAGGGGAAAATGATGTAAATACAAGATGTAATTCCTTTTCCTTTCACTCTTTATTCGGTTTTGCTAATATTAATTGGAAAAACTCGCGAGAGCGTGTTTTTTCCGGCGTTTATGTGGTTTTAAACGCCGGTAATCAATGGTAAATTTACCATAAATGGATTACCCCATTTACTACCGACGTTTAAAACCGCATAAACGTCGAAAAAAATGCGAAAAAAATCTTTAATAAATGAGCACTCATGTATTACATACATTGTAAAAGAAAAACCTAACTTTCAATAGTGGCGGCCTCATCCATTTTGATGTTAGGGTTAACTGATAAATTTGATTGTTCTAGTGTGCATTCAAGGCGATAAGCGCACGCGCTGCACGATATTTTAGATGTTCAAAATCCCACAGGGTTTTATATTAAAAGTCAGATATTGAAATAAAAGGTAGTACAATTTGAGTTTTCAGTACTACCATAGGTTTAAATAAATTAAACGTAATCCCCCCTTTTGTGATGAAAATGGGCATTACAAGTAGGGGAAAACTGCCCATTTCTATTCGATTTCGTGGTTGTATGTATAAGAAGCGTATTATTAAGTTTAACTGTTTCACTGATGAACATCTTCGAAATTTCGACTCTATGCTTACACGTTGTGAGCAATGAAAACAGTCAATAAATGAACAGCTGTACCCTAGTAAACAAACAAGAACTTTCTTACATGTCTTGTGATCCCATTTTCTGGTGATTTTTCAAGTGGAAAATTAGTTTTCTATATGAACATTACACTGCTGCATTATCCATACTTGCGTTGAATTTGAAGCAAATCATTAATATGTGACACTTTAACATTGGTGTCTATGGGGAAAATAATTAGTGGTTTAATACCTGAAGACACACCGGATGCAAGCGCAGTATCTGCATGCGCAGTGCGTACAGTCCGTTCACCTCCTTGAAGTGGAATAGCCACTTTCTATGCGTGCGCAGCCGAGCGTAAATAGTGCATCCTACTTGAAAAAAAAAGAAGTATATTCGAGATTAAACACTATATTATTTCAAAGGAAAGTATCAAGAAAATGCAAAAAAAAAGTTTATTAAAGCAGTTTGCAAAGGTGGTATGAAGCGAATATCAACTTTATTAGGTGAGGCTTAGAAAAGGAAGCTTGGCGAATAACTGGTCGCTTGTAAAAAGGAGATATATTGCTCTGCAAACCATCTCATCATATCATGTATGCCAACTAGTTTAGTAAATTCTAAAATAATGATGGTTGGTTGTTTGGTTGAATTGTGGTGTACGTTATATTCAGCACATTTTAGGCTATATATGACGGTCGATTTTTTATAGTAATGGCAGACCACCCACTTTTCCCTACAAGTTCATGCACAGTCAATAATAACTTTCATTGGCCTATATATAGTGCTGCGCAAACGGTTGGTCGAGCATTCAAGGCGTATTGCCTGTTGAGAAAACCCCTCTGTTTTAGTCGGTATTCCTTATCGTAATCCTTACCGTAATCGTTACCGTAGTTAGTTGTACAGGTCTATTAACGGCACATTAGCACGAATATGATATAATCTGAAACCGGATTTTGTTTGAAAATAATGTATATAAAGCCTCGATAAACCCTCATTATCGCTCGATAATCCTCGAACTGAGAATGAAAAACAGCTTTTTTGATATTGTGAACAAATGCCGTGCCATAGTATATGTATAACATTATCTTTAACGTACGCTACTAACAGAAAAAGGTTCAAAACTAGGCCTTATACTGATTGATGTTGGCACATTTAATAACCTGAGTCACAGAATATTGTCCTGACTAAACATAAATATAATTACCTTATAACAAATACTTTTTTCTGATTTTCCTTAATACAAATATTTGGCCGATTTTCCAAAACTTTCCATTTCCAACAAAACACCGCCGATTCTGTGAGATTTTCAAACAATTTCATAAACAATATTTAGTACCGAAGAGAACATGCGGTTCAATTGAATGCATGTGCATATTTTATACGAAACCGAAATCCATTATGATGGTTTATATTTGTATTTGGATTGAAAATAATTACTTTCTCAGATAGCCTCTAGTCTGTAAACAGAGTTTAATTAACATTGTTGAAGTGATACGGGAAATGATTCCCGAGTTTTCGCACGAGTTTCTATATCGCAAGAATATTTCTCACGAGTGAATTATTTTCCGTATCACGACAAAAATGTTAATTAAACTATACAATATATATATTCTCTGATGAATTTCTTTCCAATCGTCTTTTGACACAAGTATTCTTGCTTCTGTCACTCCTTTGGCGACAGCGCGGAGTAATATCATGACGTCAATTCGTGACGTAATATCGTGACGTCTATCTTTTAGTTCATAACATTTGTCTACTGTGCTATCTTGCACACTAGGCGACATAGCACAGTAGAGGAAGGGATATGTTATCGATTTTCTCAAATGGAAATTTCTATTATTCATCACAGAATATATAATATATAAAATGATTTACATATTTATTTAAAAGACAAAATATAAACTTCATCGTTTCCCCCCAAAAACAATTACTTACAATACCAGTTTACTTACCTGCAAACAAATAATTGTATAATGCTATACTTGTTTCCTATCTTATCCTAAAGCAAGAGTAGTGCATGCTTACTTCAGACTGTCTAAGCTAAACTACGGCAATGAATGATGGTATCTCTCCTATATATGCTTTCAGTATGTTCCCTAATTATTTATTTTTTATTATTTTCTTCTCATCAAATGCCCGCACTCTTAAAGTACTTAACATTCTGCATAATAAATCAGTTTCAGCTGTTTCAGTTATTACAGTATTGTTCTCCGTTAGTGTTTCAGTTTACCTATATCAACAATTGTTTGATTATCAATCAGCTATGTACACATTTAATGGCTGTTAATACTGTGATATCTGTAATAATCAAATAATCTAAATTGCATGGATGCGCTTGGGAAATAACGCTTTTAAAAAGCTATACTTGGCTTTATATTAATTCACTCCCGTACTTAAATATTGATCAACGATAAAACATGCTAATAACGGCACATTAGTACGAATATGATGATTATATCCTGGCCAACAAAAGGAGGCCCGTATCCAAAGTCTGTGTTATTGTATCTCGTATTTTTATAGAATTGATTGATTTTCTACAACCCTTTGACACATTTTATTGTTAAAAGAGCTGTCTCACAGAACAATACGTAAAGGACGCAAGGTATAAAAGGAAAGCACTTACTGCGTAACATGATTTAACAGATGCAGCAACTATCAAGACAATCTAGATAAATATAATTTATATACTTTATACACACTGTAAGTACTGAATGACGGTATTATTCCAATTGTCGGGACATACATGCATTCAATGTCGGATAACCACGTGTGACATTATGTTATACACCATCAATAGAGTATAACGTAATGCCAACCGCGTGTATCCGACAAGATATGTATTACGGTACGGCGGTTCCTGTCCGTAACGTAGCATTGCAATTTGGCGGTTTATTAAAAACGTAACAGTGTTTAAACAAAGACTCAGAAATACCCAAGCATTTAAGACTAATAGTGTTCAAGAATATGGCGGGAGAAAAAGGTCAAACGTTCAGTCAGCTCGGGTGGCCAGATATTTGCAATATATAATTAATTTTAAATAATATATTTATTTATTTTGAATATCATTTTTTATTGTTACCTGACATAAAATATAAAATGTAAATTTTATATGTCAGTTTTTCTAATAGTATATGCTATTGTACTGAGCAAGTTGCATAGAGAAACATTTGTGGAAATTTACATTTATTCTTTTCAAATCTGAGATCAACAAGTTCCGAGAACCAAATAAAAATAAACAATGACGCAAACATGATTTATATTGGACAAAATTATATTATCCTAACCTTGATCTGCTAAGCGGTATTTTACTTCAAAGTCACCTATATTAATATTGTTGGTCCCAAGGGACCAGTAAAAATACTACTACTTGATTGCAAGTCATTTCTGTAAACGATGCATGTACAGCTCGATAAATAGAGGATATTTACCATGAGTGAAAATATAAAAGTTAAGATATAAAATTCGAACAGGAAGAGCATCATTCAAGGACGACAGTCAACCACAAACACACACAGAAACAAAGAAAGAACACATTTAAAGATGAACAAAAGGCCAAATAAAACATAACAAACACAAAAGGCGTGACAATAGGGCTACCGCCTTGGAACGGTCAGTGGCAAAAGAAGGCCGCTGGGGGTTTAAACCAGGTTCTAGGGTGCACTAAACCTCACACTTAACCTACTGTCATCCCAATAAAACGGGACATTGCAAATAAAGAAATCCACGCCATGAACTATTAAAGTTATTCATGACAAAAGAACAAATTTTCTTTTTATTTTATGATTTTACAAACAAGTATACAGGGAAACTACGTTAGAACAACAACGGATAACTAAGCCGCTTTACACATTTTTCGCCGACTATAAAAATAGTCCAAAGATGTTTTATTTATACCCAAATAGAACATTTTTTTAATATCTTTATATCGGCAATCATTTCCTTTTAACTTTTAAAATCCATTTCAAATCATTGTTTGAATAGAATGTACAATTCGCAGTGTCTTTCTCTTGACATGTTTACATTTGCGTAGGAATATCTTGTTCGGTTTGTGAATCGTTTTATTGTGTGTGTTTGTTGTACTGTGACAACTTTATATTTCACAGTATGGAACCACGCTTTTATTTCAATGATAAAATACACTATTTCATTGCTTATAATAGAATAATACTTTTTATATGACACAAATGTACTCCTATTTATGTGTGCGGTGTCGCATACTTTGCTTTTATGTTCCATTGTAATGGTCGTTTGCTTTGTATACGTGTTTTTGGTTGACTGTGTTCACTGAATGTTACATTTCCTGCACCACTTTGAATGCGTGATTTTGGTTGACTATGTTCTGTGAATCCTAAATTTCCTACATCACTTTGTATGCGTGTTTTGGTTGACTGTGTTCTTGGAATGTTACATTTGCTGCACCAATTTGCATGCGTGTATTTTGTTGACTGTGTTCTGTGAATGTTACATTTCCTGCACCACTTTGTATGCGTGTTTTTAATTGACTGCGTTCTGTGAATGTTACATTTCCTGCACTACTTTGCATGCGTGTTTTCGGTTGACTGTGTTCTGTGAATGTTACATTTCGTGCACCACTTTGCATGTTTGTTTTCGGTTGACTGATTTCTGTGAATGTTACATTTCCTGTCCCACTTTGTATGCGTGTTTTGGTTGACTTTGTTTCCTGAATGTTACATTTCCAGTTCTTGGTTACTTTGTTCTGTGAATGCTACATTTCCTGCACCACTTTGTATACGTGTGTTTGGTTGACTGTTTTCTGTGAATGTTACATTTCCTGCACCATTTTGCATGCGTGTTTTTGGTTGACTGTGTTCTGTGAATGCTATATTTCCTGCACCACTTTGCATGCCTGTTTTTGGTTGACGGTATTCTGTGAATGTTACATTTCCTGCACCACTTTGCATGCGTGTTTTTGGTTGACTGTGTTCTGTGAATGTTACATTTCCTGCACCACTTTGCATTTGTGTTTTTGGTTGATTGTGTTCTGTGAATGTTATATTTCCTGCGCCATTTTGTATGCGTGTTTTTGGTTGACGGTGTTCTGTGAATGTTACATTTTCTGCACCACTTTGTATGCCTGCTTTTAGTTGCTGTGTTCTGTGAATATTACATTTCATGTACCACTTTGCATACGTGTTTTTGGTTGACTATGTTCTGTGAATTTTACATTTCCTGCACATCTTTGCAAGCGTGTTTTTGTTTGATATTGTTCTGTGAATTTTACATTTCCTGCACCACTTTGCCTGCGTGTTATTGGTTGACAGTATTCTGCAAATGTTACATTTTTTGCACCACTTTGCATACGTGCTTTTGGTTGACTGTGTTCTGTGAATGTTACATTTCCTGTTTTTGGTTGCTTTGTTATGTGAATGTTACATTTCCTGCACCACTTTGGTTGCGTGTTTTTGGTTGACTGTGTTCTGTGAATTTTACATTTACTGCACCACTTTGTATGCGTGTTTTTGATTGACTGTGTTCTGTTAATGTTACAATCCTGCACTATGTTGCATGCGTGTTTTTGGTTGATTGTGTTCTGTGAAAGTTACATTTCCTGCACCACTTTATATTCTTGTTTTGGTTGACTGTGTTCTGTGAATGTTACATTTCCTGGACCATTTTGTACACGTGTTTTCGGTTGACTATGTTCTGTGAACGTTTCATTTCCTACATCACTTTGCATGCGTGTTTTTGGTTGATTGTGTTCTTTGAATGTTATTTTTCCTGCGCCAGTTTGTGTGCGTGTTTTTGGTTGACGGTGTTCTGTGAATGTTACATTTTATGCAATACTTTCTATGTCTGTTTTTGGTTGCTGTGTTCTGTGAATGTTACATTTCCTGTAAAACTTTGCAAACGTGTTTTTCGTTGACTATGTTCTGTGAATTTTACATTTCCTGCGCCACTTTGCAAGCGTGTCTTTGGTTGACATTGTTCTGTGAATTCTGCATTTCCTGCACCACTTTGCCTGCATGTTTTTGGTTGACTGTGATTGTTACATTTCCTGCACCACTTTGCATGCGTGCTTTTGGTTGACTGTGTTCTGTGAATGTTACATTTCCTGTTTTTGGTTGCATTGTTCTGTGAATGTTACATTTCCTGCACCACTTTGCATGCGTGTTTTTGGTTGACTGTGTTCTTTGAATTTTATATTTACTGCACCACTTTGTATGCGTGTTGTTGATTGACTTTGTTCTGTTAATGTTACAATTCCTGCACCACTTTGCATGCATGTTTTTGGTTGACTGTGAATGTTACATTTCCTGCACCACTTTGCATGCGTGCTTTTGGTTGACTGTGTTCTGTGAATGTTACATTTCCTGTTTTTGGTTGCATTGTTCTGTGAATGTTACATTTCCTGCACCACTTTACATGCGTGTTTTTGGTTGACTGTGTTCTGTGAATTTTATATTTACTGCACCACTTTGTATGCGTGTTGTTGATTGACTTTGTTCCGTTAATGTTACATTTCCTGTACCACTTTGTATACGTGCTTTTGGCTGACTATGTTCTATGAATGTTTCATTGCCTACACCACCTTAAATGCGTGTTTTTCGTTGACTGTGTTCTGTGAATGTTATATTTCGTGCACCACATTGCATGCCTGTTTTTACTCCACTGCGTTCTGTAAATACTACAATTCCTGCACCACTTTGCATTCGTGTTTTGGTTGACTGTGTTCTCTGAATGTTACATTTCCTGCACCACTTTGCATGTGTGTTTTTGGTTAACTGTGTTCTGTGAATGTAATATATCCTGCACCACTTTGTATACGTGTTTTTGGTTGACGGTGTTCTGTGAATGTTATATTTTCTGCACCTCTTTGTATGCCTGTTTTTAGAGTCTTTGTTCTGTGAATGTTACATTTCCTGCACCACTTTGCAAGCGTGTTTATGGTTGACAGTGTTCTGTGAATTTTACATTTCCTGGACCACTTTGCCTGCGTCTTTTTTTTTGACTGTGTTCTGTGAATGTTACATTTCCTGCACCACTTTGTATGCGTGTTTTTGATTGACAGTTTTCTGTGAATGTTACATTTCCTGCACCACTTGTATACCTACGTTTATATTGTTGACCAAAGTAAGAACATGGGAAGGCTCGGGAATATATTACTGCTTTGCAATACAGGTATATGCTGTTTTAATTATATTAAACTAATAACAGGCTATTGTAGTCAGATGCTATCACATGGGCGAGCTCTGGTTTATATTACTGCTTTATGATACAGGTATTGGCTGTTCTAAAACATTTAAACTAATAACAGGCTATTGTGGTCAGATGATATCACATGTTGTCAAAGAATATGTGTTGTATAATAGATTAGCCTTGGTACCAAGAACGTAGTTTATATATCGTACATATACTCACGGTCAATAAAAACGCACCACAAACAAATCCTTTTAAAAGTTAGAATTTGAGACTTTTTAAACAAAATATGATATAATCCATATAAGGAGTCGACATTTAACATTTATTTTCTTTGTGCAAATCTTGATTTAATGCATTCTACATTGATGTCTTGAAATGTACGTGCATTCCCGAGTTTCTTCAGTGACATCGCACAAAGAAGTCATATTCTCAAAAATGAGATATAGGGTTCTATAGAAACCACAGCGTCCAAACTCAATGGCGTCTTAGGTCCGCACTGTACTACAAACAATGAGTAATATTTAATTAAGTATACAATGAAAAAGACAAAATACAACATAAAGGCTGGTGAAGACAGGGTTACCGACTTGGAACGGTCAGTAGGCAATAATGCCTACAGGTTAGCTTGAATCGATTTATGCTATTATCCTGTCTTCAGCGCCCAAATACACATTGCAGTGTAAACATCCAGAGAAACTACCAATAGAACTAAGGTATTGTTGTAAAGCTATATAAAATACAAAATAAGAAACATCTCAGGATGTTTCCAGATTTGTACTGAACAACCACACCAGTTGCAGCCAAGGAAAAAACCAATCAAGGGTAAGATCAGTAAACCCGAGGAATGAAAGCTCATGCACCTCCTTCCCTTGGTCGAGGTTTCAGTAGGTGCAATCATAGAGTCCCACGAGGTTGTCCAGTCATCGCACAAGGGAAAAGTGATGCGTAGTGACTGACTTTAGAGGGGTCAATCACTAAACATGCAGTGCGTTGTAATACTAAAGGGTCGTACCCTTTTCTGACGAACTTCCTGATTAATTGTGTAAAGTGGTCAGGAAACCCGTCAGATCCCTTTAACTTCCGAAGCTTATAGACCACATCTCCATAAAATAAGGGTTGTTATATTCCTAGATGCAGAAGTGTTTTAAGATTGGTGTTGTACTTCTCCAGTAGGTTTTCGTTTGCGGCGGTAGTATTTGAGAAAGATCTAACATGCATTGCATAATCCTGTCAGAAGTCAAACATTAAAAAGGCCAGTAAAACCAATTGGAATTTATTCCGAGACAGATTAATGCATTTTGAAATTTAAACGGACATGATTTCCTTTTATAACTATCCATAGTAAACCATGTTAAATGACAAGGTCAAAACCCTGCGTAACTGCTTGTCTTTGTCATAAAAGCCTAAGACAAGTTAGGTATCAAGATTTAATACTTAAAAAATAGAAAATATTGGTTCAGCAGTTTTTTTCCAAATGGTTTGCGAATAATCCAACAGCATACACATATGGAGTTATTGGTGCAGTTTCATTGAACGTCAGTATATCTGAAATGCAATCATTGTAACAATCACTTTATATGCTTTTCCCAGGATAGATATTGTTCGATGGATATCACCATCACTGTAGCCTGCGGAGAGTTTGCCGGGAACCGGAAGTGGAAATGTTTACAGTGTACTCATTGAAATGGAATTAGCAGAAATATACTGCAAGAAGGTTATTACCGTTTGGAGGATTTTGGCTGTGGTATATGTAAAGACTTTAACATCTTTCATGTGGTTAAGTAATTACAGAACCGGACGACACAATATACGTTTTAATTGTGTGTATAGGCAATTAAACAATACAAGGTTCGTGTCTTGGTTTGGCTTTAGACATTTTCGCTGAATGTTAACCGAGAGTACCTGTGTTGTTGGGCACCCCTCATCAAATTAAAATGCCTGATTACATAAGTATTGTTAAGTTGTCATTGATTTATTAGTCTGGCTTTTTATTTATTTGTTAAAACAATTTCAATTATATAAGAATCCGGGAATATCTTCAACGGGAAATTGTTACTATTTAAAATCAGATGTTATCAACGTTTGCATGGAGAGCTTGCGCCTATATCAAATATTTGCGTATATATTATATTTTAACTAGTATATTTAACAAGACAAGTGTATGTGGCAATTGGTATTTATTTTCCACCGGACTGATTTTAACTGCATTAAGTATTAACTTTCTTTTAAACAAAATTAAACCGGTATGTTATTTATAATATCGCGCAGTTACGAAATCAATCAGACGTTATCTCCTCGTCACAGCAACCTTGTGCAACCTTCAAATTAGCCATATTTGATGAATTTTACATTTTGAAACTTTATTCACCTAAATTTGCTTGTGATAAATTTCAGTTCTAAAATGTGTTTCTATGTACAGCAGTTTCCTGGATTTGAAGGTATCTCTTATAATGAACATATGAATGGAATAGGCGTGGAAGACTTAACATGTAGTATTTTGTTATAGTTTTAATAAGTTATTGTATCATAATGTAATAGAATTGCATTGACTTGATACTTTTGTTGTAAAATAGCTTCTAATTTTGAATAAACTTCACTTTTCAAGCAGGCTGGCAGAGAGAGTACACATCCATCCAGTGTGTCGCAATAGTCAACAGCTAGTCCACTGTCTTTAAATACACTGAAGGTAGTTATCTCCCATGCAATTTCTAATCAGTATTAATCTCCTAAGGCACGTTATTGTTAGCAACAATAACTTAAATATAAGAACTGATATGCATTTTATCGGCGTTTAAACACCGGAAGTAAATTGAACGTTTACCAGACAGAGCTAACAACACGCTTCGTCGATTTGCTATCTGCTACCAGCGTTTTAAACCACATAAACGTGTAAGCGCTTAATGGTAAAGTTGCCTTTTACTTCTGGTGTCTAAATCCGCATAAACGACGAAAAAATGCGAATTGACTCTTAAATATTTATTATCAAATGTAACTGTTGTTGACTGTGTTGCAAGCAAAAATCCTTTTCATGATAATAATGTTGTTTTTTTACTAAATAACGGAAGATATTGTTGACCTAGAATCGATATTGCTAAAATCAGATTGATTATAAACATAGTATGCAATACTTATAAACTATATTGATTACGAAACACTACAGGTTTAGCTGATTACTTATTTGATATATTTACGTTTTATTATTGATACTAATCATCGGGTAAAGACTGGTAAAGATCGGGATGGAAAATTGATGCGCTAGAGTTTTGACAAAACAAAATAGAGCAATTTTTCGTTAATTCTTTGGGTTTTAACTCCGGTGTAACTGGTCCGATCAGGCTGGTTTTCAAACTCCTCTGAGCTTGCAGTGATATTTGGTAAAGTTTGGTAAAGATCGAATGAAAAATGGAGGCGCTAAAGGGTTGACAAGGCAAACTATAGCACATTTCGTTAATTCCAGGGCAATAACTCCGGTGTTACTGGTTTGATCTAACTGATTTTTAAACTCGCTCGAGCTTTTATTAATAATAATAATCTGGTAACGTCTGGTAAAGATCGGATGAAACATGAATTCGCTAGATTGCAGACAATACAAACTACACCATTTTTTGTTAATCCAAGGGTAATAACTCCAGTGTTACTAGACAGATCTTGCTTATTTTCAAACTTGTCCGATCTTTCATTGTTATTAATACTACGGTAAAGTTTTGTAAAGTTCGGATGAAAAATGAAAGTGCTAGAAGGCAGACACCAAAACGTCGACGGACGGCAGACGGACGACGAACACCAGACCATGACAAAGCTAAAACGGGTTGAAAATAGGACTACCGCCCCGAAATGGTCAATGACAAAAAGTTCGCTGGGAGTTTAAACCAGGTTATAGTGTGCACAAAACCTCACTCTTACACTATTTTCATCCCGTTAAAACGGGACTGTGTAGATAAAGATATCAACGCCAGGTTATTTCTCTAACAAACAAGACAGCATTAATAGGCAATAAAAGTAAGACACATAAATGATCAGATATATATAGATGAAAAGCATGGAAAGCCACAAATCAAGAACTCATTGACTTGGAAGAATCCAGAGCAACAAGAGAACAAACCGTTAACGGTACGACAAGACCAATAAACATGCAGTGCGTTGCAAAATGATCATAACCTCTTTTGATAAACTTTTTAACAAGTTTTATAACGATTAGTATGAAAGTGATTATGACCAAGTATCTTACGAAGTTTGTAAATCACATCACCATAGACCATAGACGACAGGTCTTTTTCGCAGAAGAGTTCTTAAATTACTTAAATTTTAAAAGTAGATCAGGGTTATGATGATAAAATGTTGCAACGGTTTGTCGAAGTTTATGGTAAATGTAGCCCTGCTGGAGTAGCTTTTTAGTTATATTAATATTACGAATATTCAAGCCATAAACACGACTAAACGCTCTAGCAAAACGAATAAGTTGAGCAACATAGACTCTTTAAGAAGTAGCTCGGGGAACATTCCCATTTAAGTGGGGATAATTAACAATATCAAAATTAAAATCATCTCTCTTGTTGTAGATTTGAATGATTATTTCACCATTTTTAATAGAGAGATGTAAATCAAGAAAAGAAGCGGCAGTATCAGAAAAGTGTTGTTTGGGTTGAAGTTCTTTAGGATAGATGGTATTAACCATAATTAAATAGAAAGGACCTTCAATGTTCAATATGTCATCCAGATACCGAGACGTGTCATTAAAGGCTTCAGTTACATCTGCCTCAGTATCGGATGAAAGACTGAACATGAAATCTCTTTCGTAGCAATACAAGAACACATCTGAAACAAGAGAAGCACAGTTTGTACCCAAAGGGATACCAACACTTTGTCTATAAACGGTAGTTCAATACCTGACGAAAATATTATCTAATAGGAAAATGATTGCTTCTCAAACTTCTTGGCAAGTCCACATATTAGTTTGTCTTAGATAAACACCTAATAGACGTTCGTCATATCCCAAATCTCTTGCAAAGCAATACAAACGCAAATCTGCCACAAGATGTCCACATTTGGCAACCACAAATCATCGAATTGTTTTAAGTCTGATTGAATGGTTTCAAATGATACAGTGGATAACATAAAGAAGCATTGTTTCAATATATATTCATCTTTCAAATTGAATGATGTGTACAACATGCTTTAGCGGCAAATGCTGCTTTATCTACTACAGTATAACATACTCGTGTGTGTCACATAAAGGAAATACACCAATAAAAATGTACTTCTGTATAGCGTTAACAATCCTTCATTAAGTTCCTCGTTGGTCTTCAAGTTTGGTGGCGACTGCAACATGGAATAAAACGAATGTGAGATAATTCAGACATAATTCTAATGGAAAACATTCATATAGAGTGTATAAATTAAAAAGGGTTGTTTACTGCGTTGTCCAGTGTTAGAGTTGTGGACTCCAGATCGAAAGATCGTGGGTTCAATCCTGACCTTGGCCATGTTATTTATCACGTTT
Organism: Cyrtodaria siliqua; assembly: GCA_037043455.1. NCBI lineage: Eukaryota > Metazoa > Mollusca > Bivalvia > Adapedonta > Hiatellidae > Cyrtodaria > Cyrtodaria siliqua. The sequence goes on along the minus strand of JAWPHD010010986.1, from coordinate 18,572 downwards.
ATCCTTGAGCAAGATAATTAATCCACATTGCTCAGTATGGTTCTACCCATGAAAATAAGTATAAAAGTCGGACAGGAAATGCAGCTTTCACAGAACACAATACACCCAAAAACACGCAAAAGGATCAACATGAATGTCAATGAAGCCACCGAGAGTGAATAATGTAAATTGCAAAAACTTGTTTCACATTCAACGTAAAAAACATATGTTCCAACTAAAATGGAAAAAAGGTTTGTGTAGATGCGCCAGATGCTTTTTTCGTGTGTTTTCATCTGTTTTAACAAAAACATTCTGATTAGCTGTACTGTCCACTTTGCCAGGCATACCAGCATTGCTATTACTTGAATATATTACTTTCTATTAATATTACATAAATTCTCATGGATAAGGTAATATAAAGATATTACCACATTTATATTTAATGCAACCGTTATATATCCCTTCATTCCGATATCCCGTTTAACTTGTATGGCAGTAGGGTAAGAAGAGTTAGGTATGATGCACCCTATAGCCTGGTTTAAAGCCCAGCGTGTTTGTTACCATTGACCGTTCCAAGGTGGCGGTACACCAACTGTCAACCTTTTTCTGTTTGTGACTTTGCATAATTGGCTTCAATTTATTCCTGTATTTGATGTTTGTTTTGAATGCGTGTGTTTTTGGTTCACTGTTTCTTGTGAATCCTCATTTCCTGTTCGAACTTATACCTATTTGTTTAATCAACTAACATACAAAGAATCTATCCAACGGTAATGTTTGTGTCAGGCAGTTTCTTTTTGAATGTATTTGTCTTCTCGTAACTACATTTTAGAGAGAATGGGGAATATGTTTTTCAATTTGCCATAGCATTCGGCTTTACTTAACAATTCTTAATAATAACCCATCTAAAACTGCTAATGAACTTGTACGTTCAAACTCTATTAAAAACAATGGAAATAATTATATGACAAAATAATTACCTAAGGCAATGTGTCTGGGGCTGGTTTTGTTGAACATCTAGATAGTTTACTAAAGCAACAGCTAATACACGCTCGCATATATTGCCTGAACTCCGGATTAAACGCTCCAATAATGTAAGGGTTGATGGCGCTGTTCATCATATATGATCTCTTAGCAATTTGTCTTCCAACGCTGTATCTGTCACTGTTGTTTGCGTGAGGAATTCCGGCAAAAGCTACGATAAAATATGGGATGAAACACACGAAAGATCCAACCGTCATCGCAATCATTATACACGTGATTCTGACCTCAACCTTAAATGTTTCAATAAAAGAACTGATTGTTTGTCTGTGTTGTGTTTCACCAGATGAAACACTATCATTTTTTGTTCGTGCTACTGTGTTTTCCACTTCATTGGACATTCCAGCTTCTAGTTTAATTGTTGGATCTTCAACATTTGTTTTGTCCTTAACATCTGCAGATGTGCTGCTTGTCTTACTGTGTTTAATAGCAAAAGCGTTGATGTTCCTCTTTGAAACTAGTATTGTTTTTACAATTAAGCTGTATAACGAAATGAACGTCACACTTATCACGACAACTTCTAATAAGTCTATAATATCGAAGGCAGTAACTGCAGTTTGTATTATTTCTGCATTATCCTTACGGTAACACACGTACCCTTGTACTGCACGTCCGTTCATATCGGTTTAATTCATACGACCAATGTCGCGTATGAACAACTGAGGCAAAGAAATCAGCAATTGAAAGCTGATAACAGCTGCAACCGTTACGCTAACAGATTTAATGGTAAATTGCCAAGCGAAATATCTGCATAACCTTCTGTATCTGTCGATGCAAATTAGCGATAGTACTGCTACAGAAGATGTTACTAACCAGTGATTTATGAAAAGTATAAACTTACATCCTACGGCACTCTTAAAAGTGACAGAAACGCAAAGTATAACTATCTCATCAGTAAGTATAAAGCAAGTCAATAGATCTATTGCACAGAGAGACGATATTAAGACCGTGTTTATAGTTTTACTTGGCCTACTGATATAGAAAATCAACATCGTGGAAGTGCCTATTATTCCAATAAACATGACGCTCGCGATATAAGTAATAACCGGTGCGAACTTCTGTGTAAATTCGTTTCTTAATTCTTCTAATAGTACATTGTTGTTGAGGGTCGTCCTGCTCGGATCTTCCATAATTTTTGGTCAAGCTTTGATATCTAAAATGGAAATACGCACAATTGAGTCTCCATATGTGTCAGAGGAATGCAGTGGTATGCCTTAAATGTGAATGGCCACCCTTTTTGTAGTATTATTAAGTAACAAATTTAACTCTTGAGCATCCTATGAACTTTTCTTGATAGTCCCGGAGAGATTTAAAACCGCTACTAAGTTGTATGTAAAAAGTAAGTAGAATTTGAATGACGTAGATATTACTTTTACCACTGCGTGACCGCACGGGGAAATGAGGTAAATCTGAATTGTATAGCTGCACAACTATTGCCAGCTAATTGATAAATACATTTACCTGTGGATTAATTTACCTGTTCAACGTTTTCAACGTCATCAAATAAAGTCTTATTCTCGCTTTTCACAAAATCTCAAATATTGCAATGTGTGAATTGTAAATAACTACTGTTGTGAATTGATATCGATTTAAATAAACATAAACATGTTCATGAAACAAAACATGGCCGGAGAACTTTAATCAGTGCGATCCATCGAGGTTCGACGTCCGAGATAACGGATATCGGTCCGTTGTGGAAAAAGTGAGATGCTTAAATCTTCTTCCTGCGGTTCAAGAGAGTGCTTTTGGAACTATGTACCAGGTTTATGCGAGTCCACAGTAAAACATGTTAAGATCTTATCTGCAAAATTAATATATGCCATCTGTCTCTGAGTTGTTTTCATTTATGTCTGGCGATGTGCATAATAGCGGTTGAAGGTCACGAAAGTTAGTGAGCTTGTTTGGAAAATGGAAATAGTTTGTCTTATAGAAACGAATCAACACGGTGAATAGCTCCAAAATCGCTGTCTTTATCTTCAGGTAAACGGGCCTCAATGGACCGATTTCCTGTTTTTCGGGATTGTTAAAGACGAGCTGCGTTTTAAACAATCTCGCCTCTCACCGATGCGGGTTTGACTCTCACTAGAAGCTCGACTTGTCAGTGAGGAAGTGTTGATTCTTGCGGATGGCGGGAGGTGTACAGTACTGGTTCTAACCAGGAAACGTGGTAGGTCTGCCTCAACTACTAAAGACCGACCGACATATTTGGCCTAAAATGTGATGAAAATGATCTCAAATACCATTCAACCAACCAAAGAACCGAAATCACGGACGTCGAACATCGATTATCCGATGCGAGCAACGCTCATATAACCGACATTTATGAAATACTAATAACGATATTGAAGCTATGGTGTAATTCCATTTATATTTGTAAATACGACGTGGGTTTATCCACATGTTTATGCAGTGTACATCCCGTTTAGCATGGCGTGTGCATGAAATAAAGTAGGTATTTAGTTTTGTTTTGTATTTTTGTTTGGCGACATTAGTTGTCGGTAAAACTGATGGCACACGGCAATAATGCAACGTTTTGCTATATAATCATTTAAATCAATTATATATAATCATACAACTTTGACGATGATAATCATTGTTTTTTTGTTTGGGTAAAATTGCTAATTTAAGAAAGTAAATATTTCTAGAGTGTTTATATTGTGTCACGTGGGCGGGACTTGAAGATCATCGATACCAAGGCCCGCACGACTGCGGTTTTGATGTGTTTTAAGTCCAATCACCAGATCTAACACAATACAAGCCCGCTGGAAATTACCTTTCATGGAGTGTTGTACGTCTTGTCTTGTCGTACCCTTAACGGTCTGTTCTCTTGTAGTGCTGGCTTCTGCCAAGTCATTGTGTGCTTTATGAGATTATATGCTTTTTTATTTTCATATATACTTGATCATTTATATGTTATACTTATATTGCCTATTAATGCTGCATTGTTTGTCAGACAATATAACCTGACGGAGATATCTTTATTGCATTGTCCTTTTTTATTGAGATGACAATGGGGTACGAGAGAAGTTTGGTGCAACCTAGAACCTGGTTTAAACCCCCAGCGGCTTTTTTACCACTGCTGTAGCCCTATTGTCAACCCTTTTGTGTTTGTGTTGTCTTATCTTGCCTTTTATTCATCTTTAAAGTTAGTTTGGCGAGGTCTGTTACTAGCAAACACATATTAGGGAAGAATTATTTTGCAGCTCCACCCTAATATGAGTTTGCTAGTAACGGAACTACACAGACACCATCTACTAAGCGCCATGATTGCGAGACTACAACAAGTTAGCAAATAACTGTCATTTTCACCAGGTAACCAGCACTTGCAGAAACATAAGCGATAGATAATATAACTCGATCGCCTATATATACTAAACCACCGACCGCAAGACTTTCAAAATGGTTTTCAAATTTGCATGAATTCAAAATATCATAGTTTGTAGTCTAATTAATTTGCTTTTAAATTAATATTTGTAAAAGTAATTTTAAATATTAATTAAAACACTAATTTATTATAAAACGTTAATTCTTTTTCCCATATTGAAAAAATACAAAGACAGACTACCCCGCAATGATTTACCATAAACTGAAAAATAAGAGTATGATAATGGACCTTTGGAAACGGCCGAGCACGACACATACGAAATATTGCAGTCTCGGTTTGATTGAGACTGTTCATGAGTGGTAGTGAAATATAGTGAAAGTTGGAGTTATTTCCCGTTCACCATATTTTTTTTAAAAATATATAATTTAAAAAATGAAAAAAAAAAACACTGAAAAAAAAAAAATTAAAAAAAATATATTAATTTTTTTTTTTTAAAAAAGTGCTAATGTTATTGTTCTTTGACCGTCCATATCTGTAACGTACTTTTATGTCTTGAATGATCTTAAAAGGTACCCAACTATTATAAAATCAGCATTGTAACCTTTCCATTTAACTAATGCTTGTTTCTTTTTATTATAACGTCTTATAACCATTTTCAATTCTGAATATTTCTTGATCAGCTTTTAACATTTCCAATTCATAGAAGCTTCCATCAATGTTTTGGTTCAAATCTTTTTATTTTGTATGTCACAGAATTTGTATATTGAATTTCATCAATAACAAATATTTCTTCGGTCCACTTTGGAGTATAACCTTTTTCAAACGTTCTTTTATATTTGCTAATTCTAACAATGTCTCCTATTTTGGACTTTGGCAAAGCTTTATTAATTTTCATCTTTCCATACAAGTTGAAATACACTATTCCTTTTTTATCCTCATCACTTGCTTCAGTCGGTGTCATTTTAATACTCCGAAGTTTTGTGTTATTGTACTTATCAACCATCGCCAGTAGCACGTCTAAATATGTATTTGTATTGTTTGCTGTAAAATATTTCCACATTTTTTCTTTTAATGTTCTATTAAATCGTTCAATTACTACAGCTTTTCCGAAATTACCGTGTGATATATTTTAATATTAGTATCATCAAGAAATTTCTTAAATGTCTTGTTATACAACTCCACACCCTGATCAACCCAGACCAATTTACAATGTCTTCCTGTACTTATAATCTTTTGGAAAGCTTTAGTAATTTCTATACCAGTTTTATTTGTAACTGGAATAACCCAAGCAAATATACTAAATACATCAATAATAGTAAGCAATTATTTTACATCTTTATTATATTTTGAAAACGATTGGATATCAACTAAATCAGCCGACCATATTTCCAAAGGTCCATTATCATACTCTTTTATATATCACAGTGGCATTGCTTGTGCAGTGTGGCGGCAGTAAAACGTCTCCCCGGATTTGCAACCAGGACTGTTATTCATTCAATCTTTGGAGATCGCTGAGCCCGATACTTATATTTAATCCGTGGTACATTTTCAATTGTTTTTGCTAGAGGGCGTAAGCGGTAGCTAGCATATTTCACTACCGTCTCAATCAAACCGAGACTGCATTATTTCGTATATGACGTGTTCGGCCGTTTCCAAAGGTCCACTCTCATACTCTTTTAGACCAAACGGATCAAAATAATACTCATTACAGTAGCAAGTCTAGTGTGTACCAGGTCCAGTATAATCATCAGGATTAATAATACCGCATTCTTGTTTATTTTGTTTTGTCGATAATTTGTTCTTGCTAAACACTCCCCTGAATTTCTGTATACCTGACTGCTTAACCCTCTTTATTATGTCTAAGTTATTGATAGGCTCGTTTTTGAAAATTAACTTTTTTTATGAATGGGATACTTCTATATTGTCTAATTTGTGAGTCTACTTGTACACCTTTGCCTACTCTCAATCCTTTTCCCTTTCTACCTACTTGTAAACCTTTTCCCGTCAATCCACTAATAAGAGCTCCAATTAAAGGAATTCCTAGCGATGCAAGCAATCCAAGAAATCCCCCGTCTTGTTGTTGATGCCTTGTCAGTTGATGCCTTGTCAGCAACCTTTAGACTTTATTATCTTTTTTCTTTGTGACGGTGTTAGCGCACTTGATTCAAGTAGTGCTGGTGTTTTATCACTAGGGATAGTTACCATTCCTTTCCGAATAACTTACCGATTCCAGTACTTGCCAAACCGCTTAGTGCCCCTGTTGCTAGTGGTGCTAATACTTTTGGAGCGAGTCTAGCAACTGTTGGTAATATTGTTTTAGTCAACAAACCGACTAATCCTCCCAAAATGCCTCCATTTTTAAACTGAGATCTCATTTGCGATTTTGATACATTTATGTCTAAGCCATGTCTATTGGATTTAGCTTTGTTAATATTCTTAATCTGAATAGCTGTCATCAACAAAGTAAAATCCCCAGTTAGTTGCTTATTCTTTAGCCTGAGCGTTAATTCACTTTTGTTTTCATATGCTTTTGCAAAACTTTTCTTTTGCCCTGCTCTCTCAAATCTATCGAATAATTTGCGTGAGTCATATATATTATAAGTTAGATTAAAAAATAACTAGTTCATTTCCAACAGCCTCAATAACAACATTTTCCTTGTATAAGACTTAAGCATAAACGTTATATCTAACGGTAGAAACGTTGTTTAGTTTATATCTCAAACTTAGTTGTTTTAGATAAACACTGACTTTATTACTTGTGTAACTTAAATCGAAATATATCATTCCGAAGAGATTTTTAAAATTACTCGCATTGAGTAAAGTTCCAGTGTTTGTAAGAATAATTAATAACGTCTCTAAATATTCTTATGATATCAGCATAACTATATTCGGTTTCTGGATAATAAACTCCATTTCCAACTTCTAGTATGACCGATTGTAAATAACAATTAGAACATCACCATCATTTAGTTTAAACGTATCTAAAAGGTGAGGGTTTTGTGCTTTAGGAGAACTCTTGATTGGTCTTGTAAATACATGAAAACGTGTTTGGGATTTTTAACACCAGCCGTTATTCTAGATACGGATTCTGTTAGTAGAGTACTTCCGCTTTCTTGTATCATTTCACGAAGGTAAGTCCATCTTGTTCTTGTCATGTGATTTGTCATTACATAACTTAAACCGTCTGAGTTAAATATCAATATAGGTAAAAACTAATTTAGTAATAACGACTCGACCATCATCACCACTTGATTTGAAAATTAGCACAATATCATCTTCCAGTTGTAAGCTAATTTGAATCTGACTAGGAGGAAGCATGTTTGTTTCTAAACCTCCAAAGAAGGAATATTTGTTTAATGGAATTATAGAATCAACCTTTTGATTAGTTATTATTAAAGCTTGACGAGCAGTAAATCTCATGTTATAACCAGTTGATCATTTCGAGATTCTGCAGCAGTCGTATTATCCAAATAAAAGTATTCGTTTGTTCTGGTTGTCTTTGCATAATCGTCAGACATTTCAAGCAAGTTTTTGACATTAACAAATCTGTGAAGATTATTTCTGTCGTAAACTATTTTTCCATTTTGCTTTACTTGCATTTGATCAATCAGTGAGGCTGCATCGTTAATTAAAGCAATTCTTTCAGCGTCTGCGAAAGCGGCTCCTTCAGCAAGTTTGTTTACTTGAAAACTGATTTCAAAATATGCATCATTCCAATCAAAATAAGAACTTTTATCATTTAGTGTAAACTGATAACCACTTTTCATTTGCCTGGCAGCATATTCTGGTTGTGTTATAGGAGTATCTAACTGAATAGGTACATGTTCATATCTAGTATTATATTTATCACTTCGAAACATCTATATACTATGAGTTAGATTATTTTTATTTAATCAATCGTTTAAATCGTGCATGGATATTTTTGGTTCCTCTTCTGGATAGTAATCTGTTAATTTTTGAATTTACATCTTCTTCAGTTTCAGCTACAACTTCATTTCTGTTATCAGCCTGTGTAAGTTCTTTTAAATTATCTCGCCTTTTGGTTTAGGTTTAATAACCGAAACTGATTTAACAGCAGCCATTTTTCCTACTTCATCTCCAAGTTTTTCAGAACCACTTTCTAAGATTTGTTTTCCAGCAGTTTCTAATGCTGTTTTTATAGACTCACTAAATATTTCTGATCAAACTTTTGAAAAAATGTCAAATATGCCAGCCCCAGTTAATATGTCAACTTGGGTATAGGTTCCCGTCCTGGTGTGCATAAACTTTTTTTAATCGTGCCATTTATAACTTATGTTGGATAAAACATAAGTTACTCAACATACGTTGGATAAAACATAAGTTACTCAACATTACTGAACTTATGTTAGATAAAACATAATATTATATTAATTCCTTTAAAACAAATCGAAATGATGTATGAACTCCATTAAGATTAATAATATATATATGTATTTTGGGTGTTCTGGCTCAAAACCCAAATCACCCCAAATAATCTAAAATCACCACACAAAATTTTTCAGTTTACTGAAAATTAAGTCAATTAAACTGGTTATTTAGCATGTCCCAGGCGCTAAATAACCCAAGATTTTAAGATTGAATTGTGAAAATGTTTTAAATTTGGATGTTTAAATTTTATTGTAAAATAGAGGTTAAACATTAAAACTTAGGTTAACAAACTTTTTTAAAATATGGGTAGTGAAGAACACAAGTTTAATTTTTTTGTAATATTATAAAATGTTTCTTTAATACAAAACAAATTTGTTATTAGAAATTAACAAAATATGTTTTAAACCTCAATACATCTAAATCGAAGACACTCAGCGTTGTACGACTTTAACTTCCAGTATTCATGTTTCATTCTAACTGAATGAGCACCACAACCAACACATACTTGATATCTTGCAGAAGTGCCTTTTTTACATTTTAGGCACTGTAACACATGACTTGTTTTTAATCTATATTTATGCAAACTGCAATAATCGGAATCTTTTGTTGGCTTGCTTTTACATGGATTATGTAATCCAATTTTAAGAAATTGACAAACATTACTTTTCATTGTCTTTTTTGCATATAGTTATTTTATATTTAAGAAAAAATATTTTTAATATATAACAAATAAAGTATGGAAAACGAGGAGACTATAAAATAATTAATACTTCTGTTTAAAACAGGTGTAATAGATAAGCAAACGCTATCTAACGGTATAAATGCATTAAAACCAAAGGAAACTTCAAAAGAGGTTAAATCTCAAACATTAGAAAATTTACTTAAGAGACGACGTGCTAAGAAACAACGTAAACGAGAAAAGCAGAAATATGATAAATTACAAGATGAGCAAAATCAGAAATATGTTAAATCACGAGACAATGTTATAAATGAATTGAAAGAGCTTAATGATAGAAAATCTAAAGAAGAATTAAAACTGGTTGACAAACCAATGTGTGGCTATTTTAAAGTATACGAGATATCTGCCGAGAAATACAAAGACCCTCAAAAACTATTCCGTGATAAAAAATCCATTATTACAAAACAAATAAGCAAAGAGCTGACACAGATGAATGGATTAAAGTTTCAATTAGGTCTCACTGTAAATTTATTCAAAGATGATGGTGATACCAAAAAATACACCACAGCAGTATTACACAGCGAACAAAATGCAATTTTAACCTCTGAAAAAATAAACGAGTCTTACGATAAATCATCTGCAAATATACAAGAGAGCCTTGAAAGATTTACAAACACAGCATCCGGATTAGAAATTGATCACTGTGTTACGTTTTACTTAAATATTGCAAAGTACGAGCCGTTAAAAGGTTCTTCATATATTCCTTTGCCTAAAGCAGTAGCTGATAAGAAAGCAATTATAAATGTGAAAAACAATGATGATCAGTGTTTGTTTCATGCAATAAATTCAGCTTTAAATCCAGCTAAAAGGAATTCTGATAGATTATCAAATTATCCTAGTACAGAGTTCTTAAAGAAAGATGGTATTGATCTTCCCACTCCAATTTCTCAAATTTCCAAAGTAGAGAAACAAAACAACCTTGCTATCAACGTTTATGGATATGCTATAATAGGAAAAAATAAAAAGGTATCTGTTTTTCCATATAAAATATCAGAACAACCAAAAGATATTGAACGAATTAATTTGATCTTAATATCTGAAGACACTGAGGTTCAATCAGAGAACGAAGACGATCCAAATAATGAAGAAGGAATTATAGATGACAACTATAACCCTGATGATTATTCCAAAGAACCAAAAAAATTAACAACAAAATATCACTATTGCTTGATTAAAAATTTAAATAGATTACTTTACGATCAAAACAAACATCATGGTAAAACTTACTTCTGCGATCGTTGTCTTCGCGGCTATTCTGGAAAAGAACTACTTACCAAACACAAAGAAGACTGTGATGGTATCAACAAAGATTCTTGCAGAATAGAAATGCCAAAAGAAGGTAAAAATACTGTAAAATTTAAAAATCATCAAAATCAGATGCCTGTGCCTTATGCAATATATGCTGATTTTGAGAGTATAATCAAACCGCAATCAATCAAAATTGGAAAGAAATCTGAAATCAAAAATGTACACGAAGCTTGTGGTTTTGGATACCAGGTTGTCAGATATGATGTCAAAGCTAAAGAACCTGTTATTTACAGAGGTGAAGATGTTGTTAAAAAGTTTTTAAATCACTTAGAATGTGAGAAGAGCAACATTAATAAAATATTTGCTCACCCAAAACCCTTAATTATGACACAACAAAATGAGGAAGATTAAGAAAAAGCAACACACTGCTGGATATGCGAAAATGAAATAGGTAGGAAATGTGGTAAAAACTGTAAAGTAAGATATCACTGTCATTTTACAGGAGAATACAGAGGTGCAGCACATAAAAACTGCAACCTAAAAATAAAAATAAAACCAAACAAAACACATATACCTGTTATATTTCACAACCTCAAAGGATATGATAGTCATCTCATCATGCAAAAAATACATAAAATGACAGGTAATATTACATGCATTCCAAACAACGCTGAAAAGTATATTTCATTTAGTGCTGGACAACTTAGATTGTTGGATAGCTTTCAGTTTATGGCTTCGTCTTTGGAAAAATTGGTTGATGCAACAGACACATCTGATTTTGAAATTACCAAAACTCAGTTTAGACAAACAAATTTACCTCTGCGAAAAGGTATTTACCCGCATGAATATATGGACAGTGTGGAAAGATTTAAGGAAACGAAATTACCACCTATAGAAATGTTTTACAGTAGTTTTTTAAATGAAGGTATAAAGCCCAAAGATCACGAAGATTATTATGAATATGCTCAAAAACTATGGAAAGAGTTTAACTGTAAAACTCTTGGAGACTATTATGATTTATATCTAAAACCTGAACTTTTACGAAAAGGTGTTTATCCATACAAATATATGGACAGTATGGAAAGATTTAAGGAAACGCAATTACCGCCTATAGAAAAGTTTTACAGTAGTCTCTCAGATGAAAGTATAAGTCTCAAAGATTACGAATATGCTCAAAAAATATGGAAAGAGTTTAACTGTAAAACTCTTGGAGACTATCATGATTTATATCTAAAAACTGATGTAACTCTGTTAGCAGATGTGTTAACTTTTAGAAAAACATGTATGAGCATACAAACTTGATGCTTTACATTACTATACAGCACCTGGATTATCTTGGGATGCTTTACTTAAACATTCAAAAATAGAATTAGAACTTTTAACAGATATTAACATGCACTTATTTATAGAAAAAGGTATGCGTGGTGGAATTAGTATGGTATCAAAACGATATGCCAAAGCAAACAATCCACATGTAGCTGATTATAACACTAGAGAGGAAAACAGATTTTTAATGTATTTTGATGCAAATAATCTTGGGTGGGCAATGAGTCAGCTACTTCCATATTCTGGCTTTAAGTGGGTGGAAACGTTGCCAGAGCCAAAAGAAAGAAAAGAAGGAAAAGGATATTTTCTAGAAGTTGATTTGGAATATCCTAAAGAACTCCATGAATCTCACAATGACTATCCGCTTGCACCGGAAAGATTAGCAGTGAAAAAAGAATGGTTGTCCGAATACCAAAAAGATCTGTTAGAAAATAATAGCATGATAAATACAGAACAACTAGTTCCCAATCTTAGGGACAAAGATTTATCTTTAGGTATGAAACTAAAGAAAGTACAAAGAGTATTAGAATTTAATGAAAAACAATGGATGGATTCATACATAAACCTAAACACAGAACTTAGGAAAGAAGCTAAATCAGACTTTGAAAAAGCTTTTTACAAACTTATGAACAACTCTGTGTTTGGCAAGACAATGGAAAATCTACGCAAGCGGACAGATATAAAACTATGCAACAAAAAGATCTCGCTAGCAACTGAAGGCCCGGCAGATATTAATTTCTTTAATTACTACTATGTTGAGTTATTGAGGGAGGGAATTGATATTATTTTTCATTCGGGTTAAATTAATTAATTAATTAACTAGGGTTTAAAGAATATTTTCTCTACACGTATTATATAATGAGTATCATAAAACTACTTGAGAAAACCCCAAAACAATACAGTAAGGTCTTCAAAGTTATGATTATATTTGAGGACAACCCACTTACTCAACTTTATTTAACAAATTCATGTTTCAGAATAATTACTTGAAAAAGAATTAAAAATAACAGAGGGTTTTAAAGTGTCTATTTATTTGAGGCTGACTTTTAATAAAGTAACAAGTGTTGACACAGAAAAAGGCAAGGTAACTACATCCAAATTAGCTCATTTATTTTCCAAGGCTGCAATAATCTTAAATAAAAATGAAATTGACGAGGCGCTAGATTTAGCACATGCACAAATTTTGAAAAAGAAATGGAGGGTGGATGTCGGAAGGACGTGGTTGGCATACTGTGGAAGTAGATAGGCATTATTTAAATTTAATAAAGTATAGCCTTTGAGAGGCAGCTATTGTTTAGAATTACCAAAAGAACTGCAGCACCACAGAAAAGGTTTAATACATATCAAAATGTAAAAGATAATGAGTGCTTTAGATGGTGCCATTTAGCATATAAATGTCCTGTTATAGAAAATCCCCAGAGGACAACAAAGTATAAAAAGCATATAGGTGATCTTGATTATAAGGGGATTACATTTCCTGTTACTATGAATCAAATCGCTACAATAGAAATCCAAAATAATATACGTTTTAATATATTTGGGTATAGAAATAAGCAGGTATATCCTTTACGCATATCAAAAAATAAAGAAGAAAGCACTTGCGATATGCTTTTAATTGATAAAGAAGATAAAAATCATTTTGTATGAATAAAAGATTTAAACAGGTTAATGTTTAATCAAACTATGCATGAGGGGGAAAATGGTTTTGCAGAATGGAAAGGGTGCTAAGAAAACATGAGCCTGATTGCCTTTCACTTAATGGCAAATAATAAAAATGCCAAATGAGGACGAAAAGGTATATTTTAAAAACTATGACAGGCAATTAATGGTTCCGTTTGTTATATATGCTGACTTTGAAGCGATAACTGAAAACGTTTTTTCAGCTTCTAACAACCAGAAAGCTCGTATACGGAAGCCTATAAAAACATATTGATTGTGGATATGGATATAAGGTTGTTTGTTGTTATGATGATAAATATTCTAAACGGGTTGTTACATACAGAGGACCAAATGCTGTTTATAAATGTATAAAAGAAATAATCGGAGAAGAAACATATTGTAGAAAAACTATGTTGTATCATTTTACAAAAGACATAGAAATGACAAAATCACAAGAAAAAGAGTTTAAAGCATCTACAAAATGCCATATTTGTGGTAAGGCTTATTTGCAAGGTGTTAAGCGGGTTAGAGACCATTGTCATGTAACTGGAACGTTCAGACGAAGAGCTCATGGGATTTGTAATCTTAATTTCAGATTGACTAGAAAGATACCTTATATTTCGCAACTTGAGAGGATATGATTCTCATTTTATAATGCAACATATCGGAAAGTTTAAAAAAGAAATAAATGTTATACTGAATAACATGGAAAAGTATATGGCTTTCATGTTTCGAACATATTTGGTGTTCATTGACAGTTTTCAATTTATGTCACAATCACTTGATCATTTAGTAAAAGACACCCCATCATTTAAGTACACTTCACATGAATACTCTGATGAAAAGTTAGAACTGGTGAAGAGAAAAGGAGTTTACCCCTATGACTATATGAATAGTTTTGAACGTTTCGAAGAAAAACAATTACCTGATAAGAAAAGTTTCATGATGAGCATATCTCAGATGCAGATTATGAGCATGCTAGAAAAGTATGGAAAACATTTTAAAAAAATATATGGGGAAATATCATGATCTGTATTTGAAAAATTACGTATTGCTGCTGGTTGATGTGTTTGAAAACTTTAGAATAATGTGCTATGAGTATTACAAATTAGATCATTGCCATTACTTTAGTAGTCCTGGTTTGGTCTGGGATGCTTGTTTAAAAATGCACACTCCAAAAGTACAACATCACGACCATGACGTCCGTATCAGATGACAATAAAACTGCGTTTGGTTCAGATGCATGAAATGCATGTGGTATAAGACGAACATCAGCTTTTTCAATCGGAAACTCCAAGTCAGGACAGTTGGTGATAATTCCTGCTGAAATCAGTTGGCAAGTAATATTATCTTCTTTGCCTTTAATTTCGCTCAACAGGATTTCAATATTTGGACATGTATACCCAGCATTTTCCTTGATCCTCTTCCTGAGCAAAATCTGTAATTTCGTCTTTTTTTAAGTTTGATGAACAGAATATGTTCATATTCAAAGGTAGTGGTTTATCTTCATTTACAAGTTTTAGTTCTATTGGGTTTGTACTGCTACGCCTTAGCCTCTTTGTATCATTGATGGATCCATCGATATAGGTCATATAGGAGTCAAACACAAAATGGATTTGGGATGCACATTTGCAAATGTTCAATAGCATTCGTACAAATGCTTCAAAGAGGTCATTGAACGTTTTCAAACTCTCAAGGTTCACCTTTATCATATTGGCCATGACGTTGACCAAGTATATAAGCATAATGCACTCTTATTTGGTTTCTTCATCAACCCTTCTTCGTCAAATAAGTAGTAGTCTGAGACCAAGTCATACTTAAACATTTCTTTTGTCTTATGCCCTCTGGCCTGTGCTATTTCTATCAGTTTGTCTCCTGCTCCTGTTCCATTTAATTTCCTGCTTTTTGATGCTGATGACTTGGTCTTAGCTGACTGGATGGGCTGGAAGGTTGTTGGATTGTTTCTATGCATCCTATCTATTTATCGTTTTGACTTGTCGAGAAATCTTTCCTTTCTAAACTCTTGGTAAATGCTGTTTCTTATTTCCTCTGTCATCACCTCTTATGTGATGATATTGTGTAGTTTCTTCTCTGTATCTGGAGTAATCCATGATGTCATGTTTTTGATGTTTGCTTCTCTGGCATTTGTTTCTGTCTGACTGAATTCGTGACTAACAGTTAATTCATGATAGAATGGCTTTGATCCGGCAGTCTCTCGATGGACCTCAATTACAGCTATCATCTTGTGGTAGATAATTCCCCAAAGAGCAACAAGCAACACAGTTCTTTCTTCTTGAGCTCCCTATAATACCCCCACTGCTCTTCTGTGATATGTTTATCGTTTTTTCAATGCTTGAACTGCAGCTACAGCTTTGAACTTCCCCGGGGTTCTTTTCACGGCAATCTTGCCTTCTACGAAGTGCTTGCCTTCTACGAACTGCTGATAGATTGTGGGAGCAGTCACTGGAAGATTTCGCATGTCATCAAGATATATCGAACACCATAGCAAGTAATGACACAGTTAAACAAGGCAAAATATGGAAGTATTGTTTGTACTGTACTGATGTGGCGACTCCAGTCGCCTTCTCTGTCTGCTCTTATCAAGTCCTTCAATAAACCAAGAAGCATAATATACGTTTCCCAGTACTGTAAAGTTTCGCTAGTACTTCTCTGCTGTCAAAGTATTTCAGCAGTTTATCCTTCAGTTTCTGCTTGCTTGTTTCGGTAACCTTGTCTGCAACATAGGTCTTTAACTCACTTAGTATGACTAACTGCTGTTGGTATGGTTGAATTCCCTTTCGTGCGAAGAATATTGCAACCTTTCCATTGCCTCACTGAGAAGAAGATTGCCTTTCGAAGATTGCCTGGGTTGAAATGACTTGGAAATGGCACATGTCCTGCACTCGCTTCTAAAATCAAGCTGCCAATATTATTGTGGTACTTCTGCAATTCAGAATAACTTATAGCTAACCCACAGTGGTTCAGACTTGTGATCAGTTCCCTACTCTTGCATTCTGCATGAATAGCTTGGGTGTTCATTATGTGTAGTGATGTTTTCTTGTGTCCATTATGTACGTTGTAATACATAATATGATGCAGTACGTTTACTTTCCTCTTCTTATTTTCTGAAGGATTTACAGTGCATTTGTCATCTACATCATCATCGTCACCATCATCATCATCATCATTTTTAGGATTTATATTTGTGTTTTCCTTATTGTCATTAAAAAATGTCAGTTATTGCGAATTCCAAAACAATGCTCCTATTATTTTAGAAATGATAATAACAATTTAATAAACTAGCTATGTGATAAAAAATCTTGAGCAGTGTGCAGGTCAGTCTACAATTGCTCTTACAAAGGGATGACATAATAATAATTAGATAATCTTTTTAAAATATAGCACATCAATCCCGTAGTTATTTCTTAGGTAACAGCAATGTATTTCAGAAGACACCAACACTATTTTTATAATTTCTAATACATAAACTTGAACATAAAAAGTGCAACACATATACCTTAGTACTTGAATTAAATAGATTAATAGCTAATGATTTTATAGGAATACTCATTTCACACAATAATGCCACCTAAAACTCAGATCTTATGGAGGTCAAATGTGTCTGTAAAATGTTAATGATTATATTACAACAAGGGGAATAACTTTGCAAAACAGTATACTATTCAATTATATATATGTTGAATTAACTGTGTTTTGTCTGAAACCCGTCCGATTCATTTTTCTTATGCTTAATATTGCATTATGATAACATATTAAATTGATTGTTTAACAATGTAATTGTTTAATAAAAACTTATCAAGATTTTTTTTTTGGAAATGCTGTAAGGCATCGCCATAGAGACTAACAAGGGAAGTAATGTAATGTTATACAATTTCAATTTCAATTCTTGCTCATCATTTTCAATTCTGTCTATGGTCATTCTGATTCTAGACAATAATTAGATGAATATAAACAAAATGATAATGATTGTCACAGGATGACCTTAGTGGTTGGGGTAACTCAGGAAAGAATCAATGACGGTGAATGCATTTACATAAGTTTAATGCAACTTTTAAAATATGTGTAAAATATATACAATTATCTAAAAAAAACAAGCGAATACACAAATGAACTATGAAAAGAATGTTCTCATGAACGTTTAAGACGTTCTTAGTATTGTTATAAATACTGAATGTCTAAGACACGAAAGTGTTGTTAAAGCTATAACAATGTTGATCTAGCGCGATAACTGTGATGCGCGAGAGCTCATGAAGATGATGATGCGCGAATTCAATGGATGATTGTCATCAAATGCCTTCTGTAAGGGTTGATGACGCGATGCAATGATAGTTAACCTCCACTGAGATTGTGAGTGATATTCCTCCAGTGAGGATTGGTAACGGGCCCACCTTGTGTCCCGGGGGTTGTCGTTAGTAAAACCTGGCTGCGCAGGTACGGGGACCGTCTCCACCGCTTGTAAACGTTAATCGTGGAAGCTTAGCTCCACTCCTGGATATCCAAACCTAGATGGCTTACTCCAACCCTGGATGGCTTATATCCTGGATGGCTTAGTCCAACCCTGGATGGCTTATATCCTGGATGGCTTAGGCTGTAATTATACATACGTTTTAGATGTCGGTTGACAAACATAACAATCTTGCATAATTATCATTACCCAAACAAATCATTTTTCAATCAATATATGTAAGCTGTACTAATGATGAGTAGCAATGTATACATATTCTACAACGCCATGTATACGCTATGTACGTCGCTGTTAATCAATGCCCTAATACATGTAATATAAACATGATCAAATTACTCATATATTACACTCACTGAGTTATGCATGCACGCAATGTTAACAAT